>PVIC010032836.1:0-20466 GCA_004025085.1 Thryonomys swinderianus | reverse complement strand
AAAAAGCCATAGAGGTGGGAGACCAGAGTCAGTGGGAAAAAAGCAAGTTAAGGGAAGTACAGTGGCTGAGGGTCCCACAGCTAAGACAGAGAAAGGAAGAAAAATAGGAGCAGATTCCCCGCAAGTCTGCCATATCTGCAAATGAATGGAATAATGGACTGTCTTCACTGACATTAGAAAGTAAGAGTTTCACTTAAACACAAAATAATAAAGAGCCAGGAGCTATTTGGCAAGGTGTACTTACCGCCAAAAGGACTCAGAAGATCTCCATGTCCAGTAGGGAGGCTTGTAGGAGGTGAGGCATGGCCTGATGAGGGCTGGGGTTTAGATGAGGTTCAAGTGTGTTCCCCTTTAAGGTTTATGTTTCAGAAGTTTGTTCCCCAGGGAGATAACACTGGGAGAGAGCGGGACCTTTAAAAGCCCAGTGGAAGGTGCTGAGGATAAGCAGGGCTGTGTCCTCGTGTGAGAGCTTGGGGTCTCCTCTTCTCTATTTTCCTGTTTCTAGATATGACCCTTCCTCTAACCACCACAGCCATCGTATCACACTAGTTGGACTTTAACCCTCCAAAAGTGTGACTTGCAAATTTCTTTATAAAGTTAACTTGAGTCAAGTATTTCATTATAATAATGAAAACCAGGTGAGTCAACTGTGATTTCTATGCCAAAAAGCAAAGCAACCCTAAGGTGAAAGGTTTAAAGGACACCTTGCTCTGACCCCAATAGAACCCCAGCTCTGGCCAGAATTAAACCTCAAGGGTCCCTAGAAAGATTGCTAGAGTATCAGGCAGGGTCCAGTCAGAAGACAGAAATTACATTAATGATCCATACAAGAGAGAATTCACAATGAGTTATAATGGAAATGTTAAAAGAGAATGCTAAGGTGTGATACAAGTAGCAACTGGGGGAAGAGCCTTCATGCTCTAAGGGCTGGAGGAACAAATCTCCTTGATTGTAGGAGAAGGTGTCCCACTGAGCTGCAATTCAGATCCTTCAGGCTGGGGTGCCAGTTATTTGATGACAGTGTCTCAGTGCGTGCAGGAGGCAGCTGGTTCTGTGATACTGGAAAAACTAAAGAGTTGATTCAGCTGCTGCTACACAGAGGCACTGCTGCTTCCAGAAGGAAGAAGCACTGCTACTATATGCTCAGAGAAGGACCAGCAGCCACAGAAAGAAGCATATCCTTCCTCTCTGCCCCAGCTCTGCAAACTACCCCAAACGCCCCCTGCTGGCAGAACCTCAGAACTGTGTAGAAAGCAAAATTGTTCATAGTTGCAGCCTCCAAATCACAAGTATGGAGCATAAAGGTGAATATTTGGATCCAAGAGGCCACACCCTACCAAGAGCAGTTGTTAACAGAAACAAATAATCACTGCTACAACTGGCTGAGGTTCCCATGAGGGACCAGACGGTGTGATGCAAATAGCTGGTCTCTCTCCGTTATTTTAGGAGGAAGTAGGATTTGCTTCTTCCTGTTCCCTGCCCTTCCTAATCACATGGTTTCTAATATGAGGCCCCAATTTACTGTGTTCTTGGTCACCAGCTAGGCATCTAGGAATCTTCTGGTATAATTCTAGAAGAAGGTAGCCTAAGCAAAGCCACATGTCCCTTCAACTCTGTCACAAATGGTCTCCGTGCTTCAACTTTAATTCTTTGTAGCACCATCAGTTCAACTTTATCGAAGGTTTAGGAGTCAGCAAGGAAAATTATGTATCATGCAGCACAGGAAACAACTTAAAATTGAGTGCTAGGCATTGCTGTTGCTACCATTTGTCAGAGAAACTGTCCTCAGGGCCTGAACTGCTGTTACCTGGTTCCCATGGCCTATTTCTTGACTCCCTTAAGGACCAGACTCAAAATCTATGAAGAAAAACTAAAAGTTATGGAAATTTGTTACCTGGGGAAAATTCAATTCCATCCTCTCAGCTTCCTGAAAACAGAATTACATTCAAGTTTTGCTTTTCATGAGCGATAGCCCATCACCAGATTTTCCTAAGTAAACAAGCATTTATTTGCCTTAAGGAATATGATACCACTCCCCTAAAATACAAAAGCAATTTATATCAATTTTTGTGACTCTCTCTTCTTTCACGGTTGTCACCCTTGAGTAGATCCTCCTAACACACTGTGCCTCAGAATCATCTGAATCCACTGCATTAGACAGATGTTAAGCTAGTCATTTCTGCATCCTGAATTTTCATTTACTCCTCAGTTAAAGAGAAGGTCAGAACAGATTAATCCAAGATCTCTTCTAGTGAATAACTTCACGATTATTAGTATAAATTATGAAAGTGGTTCTTCCTCTTCAGCTTTTAACATTTACCATGATACTTGACATATAACACATGCTTGATAAATGTGTGCTAGATGAATACAAGAATGAAAGAATCATAGTAGTAATTATATAGTCTTTTTAACATCTACAAGGCAAGGGGATTCAGCTCTCAGACCTATGTGTATGTACTGAGTTGCAGTTGATTAGTCAGAAAAATGACCCATTCATGACTAAAAAAGAAAAACTCTATGATTATGTTACCAGATAGATATAGATATCAAAAATTTTGCAAACTAAAAAAACTGATGCACTTATCCTTTTTACAAATAATTGACTCACAATCAAAGAATTAAAAGTCCATGCCCTTGCTTATTACTTTCAAAATTAAAACTTTTTACCAACTGGGAATAGAAGAAAACGTTCAGAATCTAATAAATGGTTTTTATATAAAACTCTATGACCAAAATCAAAACTACAGCAAAACCCGAGAAGTGATCATATGTAACTCAAGAATAAATTGTTCACTATCACATTTTTCTCTTCAACTTTGTAAAGCAGGCACTAATCAACGAATTTGAACAAGAGAAAGAAATAAAGTACATAAGGACTGGGAAAAAATTACATGGAGATTGCCTACATAGAAAGTCCAAGAAATCTACAAATTGTAAGAACTAACAAGCCAACTGTTCAGGGTTTTGTACTACAAAATCTAAATTTTTAAATCAATAATCAGTAGGAAACTATAATATTTAAAAATGTGCTATTTGTGACAAAAACACTCTATGTACCTATGAGTACACAAGTCAAAGAATTTTATAGAGAAATTATAGAGTATTATTGAAATCCCTTAAAACTTGAATAAACAAATAAATATACTATGTTCATGGACAGGAAGACTAAATTCCATATAGTTTTTTTTCCCAAAGAAATCTGTGAATTTATGGTAGTAGTAATCTCTTTGAAGAGTGACTTAGACAAAGAGAGGCAAGAAAACAAAATTAAATATGGAATACAAGTGAAGTATATCTGTCAGAGTCTTCTCCTTGTATTTTTTTAAATGACTGGGAAAGCCAAGTTTTATGGAAATGACTTCCTTTTTTTTCTGACTCCTTTTTTAACTAAACTACCCCATGCACAGCCTCCCCATCTCCAAGGAATCAACCATCTGTCCTTAGGGAGGGAGAGAGTAAGAGAATCACTGATTCCATCAAATCTGAAACTCTTGACTTAAGCACAACTAATTCATAGGCTCGCCAACTGTCTATGATATGGTTGAGAGGAAAAGGAGAATGGGGCTGATAGATTTCTCCCCTCATGATAGGAACTACAGGAACTGGAAAAGTTGACAGGTCAGAGTTGGCAAAAAACAGCTGAAACTTGTCAACAGGTGCACTAGACTGAAAAAATCTGCAGCACAGCCCTGCTTTTCCCTCACATGACCATTCAGCTCTTCTTGGGTCTCCACACATTCAACTGCCAATAAACCCCATTACTTACAGCAACTTGGGTGGATTGCAACCACAGCATCTGGGTAATAAGTCGCTCCACCTAAAAACTAGAGGCTATGTCCTTGCACTTGTTAATTATTCTTGGTTTCTAGATCTGAAACAAATTTTGATTTCTGCATTTTTCTCTCTTCGCTTAAAGGTACTCAAGACTCTTCCGTGTTTAAAAACCCTCTCTGTCTTAGTTTTAGCAGCTATTTTTAAAATGCCACATACCGGGTGTCATAAAAAGCCAACAGAAGGTTATTCCTTACAAATCTAGAGGCTGAAGAGCCCAAGGTCAAGGGACTGACAGATCTAACAATTAGCGAGGGCTCATTTCCTGGTGTACAGAGGCCATCTCCTCCCTGTATCCTTCCACAATGAAGAGCAGAGTGGAAGCACAGTCTCCTGTGTCTTTTTTCAAACCCACTCATTCCATTCTGAGAGCTCCATTCTCATGGTCTAATCACCTCCCAAAAGTTCACCATCACATCAAGGGTTAGGATTTCAACTTATGACATTGGAAGAGACAGACATTCAACTCACAGCACCTTTCTTCCTCTCATATGCCCCTCAAATACTTTCTTACCCCTCCCCTCTGGGTTTTTTTTCCCCTCAAAGACCTTGAAAGACTTGTCTGTAGGTCTCATCTCTCATTATATCCTCAAAAAAAAATTTTTTTTTGAGGCAGGGTCTCGCTTTATAGTTCAGGCTGGCTCTGAGCTCACTACGTAGCCCAGGCAAGCCTCGAACTCAGCAATCCTCCTGTCTCTGCCTTCCGAGTGCTGGGATTACAGGCGTGAGCCACCATGCCTGGCACTGTGGTATGATTGGTGGTGGGCGTGAGTCTCCACACCCAGCATTGTATGTGGTTTCCAGGGATCAAACTCAGGACTTTGCACTTGCAAGGCAGGCGCCGGAACCACTGAGCTAACCCTCTAGCCCCTCAAAATATTCTATATTCCACCTACTTCCTTAACATAGTTCTTTTAAGATCTATTCTCAGATGAGATTTTCCCCCCTTTCAACAACCACAGCATCTTGTACCTCACAGAAGTGTATTTATTAACTCTTTTACTCCACTGAACCCTAAGTTTCCTGAAGACAGGGACTTTCTATCTTGTTTGCCTCAGGGTCTATAGTCCCTAGCATAATACATAACCTACAGTTGCTGCTTAGTGACTTATTGTTGGAAAAAAAATAGTGAAAACCCTTTAGTATTTACATATTCCATTGAAGTTTCATTTTCTTTTATAGAGTAACCTTTATATGCTATAATCTGAATGCTTGGGATCGCTCTCAAATTATATATACTGAATTCTTAACCCTCAAAGTGATAGAATAAGGAATTGGGGGCTTTGGGAATGTGATTAGGTCAGGAAAGCAAAGCCAACATAAATACAATTAGCGCCTTTACAATTAGGCCTGAGGGAACTCATTCTTGCCTTCTATTTTGCAAGGCCACAGCAAGGAAGTTCTCTCTATAAGAAACAGGTCCTCACCAAACACCAAATCTTCCAGGGCCTTGGTCCTACACACCCCATCCTCCAAAACTATAAGAAATAAATGCTTATTGCTTATAAGTCATTCATCTGAAGTATTTCTGTTACACTGATCCAAACAGACTAAAACAAAATACCACCATTTCCGCCATTTTTCATCATCTTGATGTTGAATGACTCAGACCTTAGCCCTGAAGAATTTCACTAATGATAAATTTAATAAAAACTTGTCTGCAAATTGGTGAGAGCCACTTGTATGAAACTGTGTATCTGGCCACTGATCGCACCTTAAATTGATATAGCTATTGCACCCAAATAAAGAGTTCTCAACTCTGTGACTTTTCAAGAACCTCAATTAAACCTGTTGATGAGTTGGTTCTCTTGAGCAGCCTCAGAGATGAAGCAGAGTGGGGAGTTGGTTCAGCTAATGCAGAAGTGTCTTTCTCCATCAAGAGCAAACGCCAAGTACCAGATCTTAAAAGGTCCAGAGCAAACCTGGTCTCTGAAGAGCCCATGATCTCGGTAACCATGTCAAACAGAGTTAAGCTTCTCTTTCCCCTGTTGAACTGTGTGCAAACATAAATGGGCAGCAGAGAAGTTAATGTAGCAGCTCCTAATTTCTGCCATGAATCACAGAAATGAGCAGCAGCCTTTGGTCTGGCGATTACGGAGTTTATTATGCTGCAACTCATGTAGTCAAGGATGACACAGGCACAGTCTCTGTTATGATATACAGGGTAGTGACATCCCTGACTGATGTTCACTCTTAGTTTCCCATTTTTAGAAGCCTAATGTGCCCTTTCTCCCTACAGGAATTTACACTGACTTAGAAGATACCTTCTCAAGGAAAATGTCAGTCTATGTTTAAGAGCGTCTCTCCTTAGGGCAAGGAAGCAGTACCTGGGCCCAGCTGGTTACCATGGCCACACAAGTCTTTTGGAGTGTTACACCAGCTGGGATCCTCTGCTCAGGGTCCCAAAAGAAGGTTCTTTCCAAAGTGCCAATGAGTAAGACTATAGTTGGTTAATTTCAAGATGGCCACTGTGAGTTCTTTCCTCCCTTTACTCACATGAGGTCCTCTAATCAAGAAGTACAGCCTGTGTCTAAGCACAGCAATTAAAAGAAAAATGTTTCCCTGGATATTCACTCATATGCAAAACTTTCCTGCACCCTCCAAGCTGACATCGGCTTCCTCCCCAGGACCCAGGACATCCTCCCTCCTTCCTCTACACACCCGATAAATAACTCTTCTATACCCATCAGACTGCAAAGCCCTTGAGAGCCCTAAACACAAAGTCCAGTGGGCAGTGGGCAATAAAAACAGCACGATGTTTAACTCCCGGGGCTTGGAAAATAGTCACTACCGGGTTTGAATCTCGACTCTCCCATTTGGTTTTTAGATGTGTGACTTTAAGCTGGTTGCTTAATTTCTCTGATTCTTGATGTCTTTCTCTGCAAAGGAAGATAACATCCGAGGCCAGGAAGGGGGTGGGGGGAGAGAAAGAGACTGAGAAAAGGTGGACAGTGGGTACAAAATGCAGCCAGTGTTCTGTAGCACAGCAGGGTGACTGTAGTTAACAATTTACTGGATAATTCAAAATAGGTAGGAAAAAGGATTTTGAATGCTCCCAACACAAAAGAGGAAAAGCATTTGAGATGGTGGAAATGCTATTACACATGGTGTACAAGGATCAAAATATCTCACCGCACCCCATAAATATATATAATTATTGTGTCAATTAAAATTGACTTTTTAAAGAATGTCTGTCTCATAATGTTGTGTGAGCACTGGATGAAATGAGGCACATAAAGCGCTCAGCCCGACACGGCAGAGCTGTCTTGTTCATGGCAGCTGTGGCTGTTGGGCATTGAGCAAACGCTATACTCAAACAGAAACTCTTCAAAGCTCTCATCTGCTCTACTGCTTTGGTTTGTCCTGAGATTCCTCTCTACGTTAGATGGGATCTTGCTCTGCAGTTCTGGCTGGGCTGGAACTGACTAAACTCACTATCTAGCCCAGGCTGGCTTCAGACTCATGACAATCCTCCTGCCTCAGCCTCCCAAGGGGTGGGGTTGTAGTCATGCACCACCACACTCCACTCCACAGGAAGCCCTCATCTGCTGCCCCCTTTAATCAATCACTCTTCACCACACCTACATGGTATTATTACCTGGGGAGATTTTTAAATTCTGATAATTTTTTTAAAGCATCACACACACACTCACACACACACACACACACACATATACACCAATGTAATATTCAGGCTTCTCCCAGGCCAATGGGATCAGTGTATCAAGTGGGGACCCACTGCATCAGGAGCCTGTAGTCTCCAGTGGGCACCTGGCTTAGGCAGGGACAGTCTCTCAAGGGCCAGCCATCGACCCCCTCCCCCACCCCAGTCCCGGGGCCTCCCCAGGGCTCTGACTTTCCCCCTGACTCCCCTCCTCTCTCAAACACCAAGCACGTCCTGCTGCTCAGCCCTTCCTCTGATGAGCGAGCAAAGCTTCAAGTCACAAGGGCAAACAGCCCCCCTCTTCTGCGCCTCTGCTCCCCACTTAGCTTCCCAGCCTGTCTCACCATGATGAAGGCTTCCCAAGTGTTTAGTCTGAAAAACCACAAAAGCACGTTGCACCCCGAATTTTCTCACCCACAAAAGTCACCATCCAAACTCGCCAGTCTTATCTCCATGTTACCTCTCAGCCGTCCCAACCTCATCACTGCTTCTGCCCTAAAGCCGAGATTCCCACAGCCCAGACACTGACAGTGAAGGTCCCAAGGTCGATCCCCAGGACAAAAAAAAAATACCCACCCCAGACGCACCGCAGCCTTCCACGCTTTCACAGATCTTCCCACAGTTTTTTCAAGATGGTCTTAAAAGCCAGGTCTGAATAAGCCAATCAGTGCTTCCGAAAGTCATGGCTCCCGACCGGTCACCTCACACTATGCCTCGCCTGGGCTCAGCGCTTTCCAACATGAAAGCAGCGCTTCTCTTCCTTCCCTCCCCTCAGCCTTGCTCAGCCGTCCGCACCACCCTGTCAGGACACATGCTGCTCTCCGGCCTCTGGGCCTGGCTTCGAGGTGAGCCTGCAACTCTCCCCTTCTCTCCCCTGACCTCTCTCTGTCTCTCTCTCTCTCCCCTTCTTCACCCTCTCGCCTCCCTTCAAGAATCAGTGCACCGCTCAGGCCTCCACAGAGCCCCACCTTCCTGAACCAGAGCCTCGGCTCGTCCAACCCCCTCGGCCCTAGGTCACCCCCACGGATGGCTCTGTTGTGGAAAATTCCAGAGAAAACTCCATGGCCCGCTTCCTTCCCTTCTGTGTCCACCTGCCCTCACAGAGCAGTAGAAGCCCTTGCTCTCCCAGCCCTCCAGGGAGGCTCTGGAGCAAGGGGAGGTCCATCCTCCACGAGCTGCCCTACTTGCTGACCTCAGCGCTGGGCTGATGACCTCAGGCTGGTTACTTCCGGCGCCAAGAAAAATCATAGCGCAAGACTAAGAACATGGGTTCTGGGGTCACGGTGATTCTCGGGTTTGAGTGCTGGCTCTGCCTCTTCTGTGAACTTGACTAAGTTACTTCTTTACTTCAACCCCTTCGTTTGATACATGGAGATAATGACAGTAGTAAATCATAGGGCTGTCCTGAGAATTAAATTATTAGATAGTCCAGGCTCCTCAGGTACCTGATAGGCGGTGACCATTAGGTAAGTGCTTGTTAAAGAAATAGGGAACCTTGGTGTTTATTAACAAAACTACCTAATCTCATAGAAACACCTTTGGGGCAAAAATAATGCTGTATTTATCTGGAACTGAATGCACACTCAAGAACTCTGTGAGCGAAGACAGCTGGCAGAATGGAGACTGGTATATTTCTAGGTGAATAATATTCATCAAAACTTTTAACACAACTGCTCGTGACTCAGTCATTCTATCTCTCAGAATATTTCTACAGACATAAAAAGTTTTAATGTACAAAGATATATCTACAAGGATATTCACCACAGTGCTATTCATAGTAGAAAAATGAAAAGTGCCTCAAGTCTTTTAAAAGAATCACAAACTATGGGACATGTATAATGGAATATATGCAAATGTTAAAAGATGAGAGTACATATTTATATTCTGAAAACAGAGAAGGATGACTATATCGTCAGATTTAAAAGCAAGGCACACAACAAGAAATACAATATGATCTCAATTTTACAGATACACATACGAGGTGTCATTGAAATAAATGGTGACCGTTTAAAGTTTTAAACAGACATTAGAGTAAAAGATACATACCTATTAATCCTTCTCCTGATACTCAACTCAGACACACTTGTCCCATCATTCTTGCCATTTTCTGAAGCAGTTCTGGAAGTCCTTTCTCATGAGTGTCTTTATGAGACATGAACAAAACTACAGTCAATGCAGCTGCTGAGGGCCAGCCAGTGGAACAGCAGGCTTATAAACACACAACTGTGTGTCCTCCTCCATCCCACTAGCAGGAATCATGGGTATTTGGTGTATCTTTTTAGTTTTTAAATTATAAAGTGATTCTGTTGAATGTTTGAAATAATACTGAAGTATAAATGGAAAAAAAAAAGGGAAAATTGTCCCTCAACTGCCCACACTCAACTACATAGTAACCCCCACAGTAGCTACACAATTCCAGATGCAGAATTCTGGTTGGTTGGTTGGTTGATTGGTTGGTTGGTTGTTTGGTTGGTTGGTTGGTTGGTTGGTTGGTTGGTTGGTTGGTTAGTTGGTTGGTTTTAATTCAAATATTCTCAAGTACTGGGTGAAGTTTTGCTAACTTTGAGATTTAAATAGGATTACTCTCTTCCACAACCTTCTAGAAGGCCACATCCACGACCTTGGAGGCTGACAAGGTCATTTACTTTGGCTTCACCAAAGTCCCCTTCTCCAAGGAAAAAGGTTTATCTTTATCTGGCCCTGCTTTGGTCAGAGTTTTCAGGCCTGCTTAGCTAAGCCAGCTGGGACTGCGTTCACGTGGGGGTTTACCATGGGGGTTTCAACCCCTGTATTGCCAACGGATGGTCTCTATGTCTGTGATGATTAAATGTAGTCTGAGATTCCAGATTGGAGCATGGAACTGAGTGGAAAAACCTGGCAAACCCTGAACTGTGGCTCAATGAATCATAGCAAGCAAAAGATTTTTCTAGTAGACAATGGCAGAATACTGGGGACTCCTGGATTGCCTTAGCAACGTTTCTGAAAAATTTAAAATAGAAAGTCAAGGCGAGGGAGAGGCCTCCACAGCAAAGGATGCACCCTCCCGGGTGCCACACTGGCGTGGGCAAAGGGGAACCCTCCCC
Source organism: Thryonomys swinderianus (assembly GCA_004025085.1). NCBI lineage: Eukaryota > Metazoa > Chordata > Mammalia > Rodentia > Thryonomyidae > Thryonomys > Thryonomys swinderianus. The sequence goes on along the minus strand of PVIC010032836.1, from coordinate 9,885 downwards.
GAGACACAGTTGAGAGCAAAGCCAGCTGAGCCTCCCCCAGGGACCTGCGAGTTCTGAAGGAGGAGGGCAGAGACGCCGGAGGAGGGAGACAAAGAGGCGGCCCAGAGATGCCGAAGTTAACAAGCTGCGCCGGCAGAAAGCCAGCCAAGGTCTCGGGGACATTCCCATCCTTGTGAAAAATAGAAAGCACGTAAACAGCAAGCTGGGCCGGCTCAGGTGGTGAGCTCCCAGGTTTAAAAAGAAGAAGAAAACAATGCCAAGCTTCTTGAAGAAAGGAAACCCTTAAAATGTTTAAAGTGACATTAAAAGGGGACCAAGAGGTCAGGTAAACAGAGGGGGAGGGGAGAGAGAAAGCAGGGGTCCTCTGATCACAGCACTGGAGCTGAAATCAATCCAACCATGCCCAGCTCCCTGGAAACCAAGCGCACTCCTGCCAAACTCAAGTCCCCCCATGGGAGTTCTGCCCAAGGATGACTGCCATGGGTGGCTGGGCAGCACAAGCTGGCATCCCACATGGCGAGCAGGCTGAGCCAGGCGTAGATGCCCATTTGGCTAGGAAACCACAACCCACACCTTCGCCCAGCACCTGCGAGCAGCAGCCACCGCCTGCAGGGGAAAGGCAAGGGTGTAGCTCAGGGGTAGAGCACTTGCCCCGTTCCTGTGATGCCCTGGCTTTGGCCCCGAGCACCACCTAAAAAAGATAAAGGAAAACAGACAGCTCCAGGGAGGGGCCTTCATAACTGCAACACATCTCATGGTCTATATGCTTTTTCAGGTTTATTCCTCTGTGTTACTGGATAGTCTGTGGTCCATAATAGTCACATTCATTTGGGGAATTGACACACACACACACAGTACATAACACGTGTTGATCCCTTTTAATCCCCCCCGTCCCTGCTGCCCTCCCTGACTCCCCTTCCTCAGACCCTCCTCGTCTCTATGAGGTCTCGGTTTCCTGCCGTCTCTGTTTTGTTATGCTTTTTGTTCAGCTCTTGAGCTTCTCATCTAAGAGGAACCATGAAATATTTAGCTTTCTGTGTCTGACAGATTTCACTGAGCAGTATGATCTCAAGGTCCATCCATCCATGCTTCCTCCTTCTCCACTCATCTGTGGTTGTGAAGAAGGGTTCTGGGACACCCTCAGTTTCCGTCCTCCCCTGTTCCCCAGCCTGCCAAGCGATTCCTCCCTGAAGCTCAGGGTGAGAACTGGTAGTTAAACTTGTAGAACAAGTGGCAAAATTTGAACAAACATGGTCAAACTTCAGGGTCAGGTGTCATGGTTAAGAGCTAAAATATCCATCAACAGATTCTTGTGTTCAGAGGCGGCTTTGGGAGGTGACCAGATTATGGGAGCACCATGTTCATGGGTGGATTCAGCCATGGATGAGTTTGTCTCCAAGGTGCTGTAGGAGGCGGGGCCGGTCTGCCTTGGTCACTGGGGATGTGGCCTGGAAAAGTATAATCTTCTCCCAGAATCCTCCTTTCTCTCTACTTTCTGGATACCCCAGGGTCAATCAGCCTTTCACCAGGTCCTTCTACTATGCTGTTTCTGTCCTGGAACAAGCCAGCTTTAACTTCTGGGAAACTCTGAACCAAATAAACTTTTGGTTCTTTAAATTACAGGTTTCAGGTATTTTGCCCCAGCCGCGGGAAAGCGATGCACTAGGGATAGGTCGCCTTCATTTTCATTGGGTGGCTTACTATGTGACAGGTTCTGGGGGAATAAAAGAAACTATTTTTAGATCAGTCCTGCCCTCAAGCAGATGAACTAAGAGAAAAAAGTTATTTCACTACAATTCAATGAAATAAAAACATTTATTAATAATTAAACTGAAATAAGTGATTAAAATGTTACTTGAAACTGCATTGCAAGTGTTAATGGGTTCTTGCAATAACCAGCACACTCTGAAAATGCTCACAGCAAAAACCTAAAATTGTAATTATTTCAACAAAATTAGAGACATAATCCATTTTTTTAATCGTTGGAGAAATACATTTAAATGTGTATATTATATGTTACATGTAAAGAATAGTAGAATGTGAATTCATTTTAAAACTACCAATTCACTACAGGAGAAAAATAAGAATAAAGAAACATCATCTATTTACCAAATACAAGCAAAGGAGAAAGAGGAACCCAACAGAAGGTATAATAAATAGAACCCATAAAATTAAGTGGCAGGATGGGATCGAATGCCAGAAACCGAGTGTACGTAAGAGGTATGAATTCTGCTACGAAACACAAAGCTCTCTAAAGCAGGGCTGAAAAAAACAATGATGCATCTAAACAAAGAACAGTATTATAGACCAGGACCAGACGCACAAGCCAAGATGGCCTCTGGTATGTTTAGAAAACAAAGGGAAGGGCCGGGGCTGTAGGTCAGTGGTGCTGAGCCTGCCCGACAAGCACAAGGGCCTGAGTTCAACCCCTGGTACAAAAAAAAAAGAAGGAGGAGGAGGAGGAGAAGAAGAAAACAAAGGTTAGGATTTTATCAGGACAGAGAAACATATGGGGTTGTTCTGAAAGAAGGTTCCTTGGCATGCTACCTGGGGAGCTGGAGTGACTAGGGGCTGTTTCCAGGAAAGTCGTCCTTAAGTTGGCAGTTTAATTGTCAGTTGCTAAGTAAAAACAGTGGCATGTGCCTGTAGCCGCAGCACTGCAGGAGGCTGAGACAGGAGGGTCACAAATTCCAGCCCAGACTAGGCAATTTAGGACTTAGCAAGACCCTATCTAAAAATTAAAAATTAAAAAAATGGCTGAGTATGCAGCTCAGTGTGAAGGTCTTGGGTTATATTGAGGAACCACACACACACACACACACACACGTCATAAAGATAAGGCCAAATATTTAGTAAGACTGGCTATACAAGACAGTGCCTGAAGCAGGTATTGGTGACCAGAATTTTTCCCTTTTTTTCCCAGCCCATTTTATGGGTGTGAGAGGAATGACTCCATTTCATGATGATGCTGGCAGAGCTATAGATATGTCCCCTGTCCGCCTAGGAGCCCTAGGAGGCACAGAATCTTACTTGTCTTGCCTGTTGCTGGATCTCAGGGGTCTAGAGTAGGAACTTCTGGCAGCATGCATGAATGACTGTGACGGGCTGCCCCAAGATGTCCCCGCCCGATGCCTCCTCCTGGAACGTGGGCCCTGCTATCGTCTCCTTCCTTGAACACAGGCTGGTCTGGGGAGGAGTTCTAATACTAGGACAGCACAAGAGTTGGGCTGTAGCTTCTAAGGTTAAGTCACAAAAAGCGCTTTCCAGCTTTCAATCCAAACACCAGCCGCTGTGTCAGAAGGACGCTCAGGCAGCTTATGGGAAAACCCATGTGGTAAGAAACTGCTCAAGACTGAGCTGTCCTCCCCTAAAATCCACCCCTGGAGCCCCAACTCCTACTGTGACTGGATCTGGAGGTGGAGACTCTAAAGAGGTGATTCAGGGCAGGTGAGGACACGAGGGAGGGGTCCTGATTAATGGAGAAGGACTGGACGGTTCCAGGGTTGTCAGGGCGCAGAGAGGACCCAAAGTGAGAGGCCTCAGGAGAAATCAACCCCGCCAGCACGTTGGTCTTGGACTTCCATGCTTCAGAACCATGAGAAAAAAGATTCAGAAGTCCTGGCCTCCTGCAGGCTGGTAGGGGAAATAGGCTACACGTTTATAACTATGTCTGTCACGTGAGAAACCTCACACAAAGTGGAGCCAGCTCTAAACCACCTGCCCTGTGGCATCTGTCATCCCACATTCCCACGGGGAGCAAGACCTGGGCCTGAGCTTGGAGCACAGCTCTGCTGACCCTCGAGACACCGGCACCTTGGTCACAGTTTGACAACAGCCCCATAAGAGACCCAGAGCCATCAGCGCCCAACTGATCTAAACCCGGCTTCCTGAGCAGCAGCAACTGAGACATAATAAAGCCTGTGTTGTCCTAACCACTAAATGTGAGCATAGTCACGCAATCACGCAGCCACGGGTAAGAGACACAAGGAATGAACAAATCCTTGAGTTGAGAAAAGGCAACATTGTCATCATCCCCTGCTTGTCAGGGAAGAAGCTGAGCCTCAGAGAGACACCGTTTTGCCCAAGGTCAAACAGCCCAGTAGACCCACTCAAGGGAGAGGAGAGGAAACCAGAGACAGCACGGCCTCCACACGAGTTCTGCCTTGGGCCACCCTGCCAGCCTGTTCGGCGGGGCGCAGCAGGACACAGAGAACAAGCCCGAAGTACCTCAGTGTCACCTTAATGGTCTCCTCGGGGTTTCCGCGGCTTTTAACAAGGTCCACCTCGGCAGCCTTCCCACATGCAGTAATGAGGCCGCCGCGCGGACACAGCCTCGGAGAGCCCCTCCCTCACACTGAACGGGATCTTGTCAGGCCAGGCGCTGAGTGTGGGCTCTTGTAAGGAACTATAACAGCAAAGACTTGTAGAACACCTGGTATATTCTAGACGGCATTCGTTATGTTCATTGAATTATTTGAGGTCATTTTAGGGTTGTCCATTTTATAGATGAGGAAATTGAGATTCCAAAGAGTTGAGCAATTTTCCCAACATCACACAGCAAGCAAGTGATGGAGCCAATCGAATCCAAGATAGGCTTAACTCCAGAGTTAAAGCTTTAAGCTACTATTTCTGTATAATTATGTCTTCAGATTCCTTAAAACCCACAGTCTAATGGTAACATGCTGGAAACCTCTCGATCCCATAGCCTGGCTAGTTTTAAAATACCAAAATGAAATACAATCATAACACATGAAGGACATCTTGCTCCATGGAGAGCCTTTTGGGGGCTCCCGGCTCCTTCCTCCATGGGGCCCTGAGGCCCCCAGTCCCTGCAGCTCCAGTCAGCCCTCTCTTTCTCCAGCTCCCGCTGCCTCTCCCCCTCTGGCCCAACGCTGTGTCTACAAAGACAAAAACAGCTTCTTTGTCTTTTTCTTCCCTGCAATTAGCACAGCACCTGGAACCTATTAAGTCCCACTGTGCTGAAGGAACACAAGCCCCCCGAGGCACCAGGTGACACTGCTAGTCACTCACTCCAAACGACACACCACTGGCCAGTCCAGGCGCAGGGAGCCACTCCTGCGTCACCCTGGATGGGGCCCAAGAGCTGGTTAATCCAACTCCTTCGAGTCCAAAGAAAAGGATCGAGTTGCCTCCCCTCAAGGGCACCGTGAGGGCACAGCATGATCAAGTTCTTAGGTGGCTAAGTGCCCCCCAAACCTCTCAAAGTCATCTACGGTGTCTGACTGTCACAAATTCAGTAGCTTAAAAGCAGCCTGGTTTCTTATTTTACAGTTTGGAAGGTCAGAAGCCCACAGCGGCCCCCACCAGGGCTTAGATCAAGGCGTGGCCAGGGCTGCCTCCCTTCTGGGGCTGCCGGGGTTGGTCCCCTGCCTCCTCCAGCTTTCACGGTCTACTTGAGTTTTTTGACTTGTGACCCTTTCCTCCTTCAGACCCAATGGTGGGGCATCACCAACTCTCCCCCTGCAGGATCTTCGCCTCTGTCACCTCCTCCCTCGGCTCCTTCTTTCCTCTGTATGGACCCTGGTGATAATCCACAATCTGCTCTCTCATCACCTTTCCTGAGTCACATCCACAAAATCCTGTGCTATGAAGCAGAGCATATGCACCGGCTCTGGAGATTAGGGTGTGAACAGCACTGCCCACCTCTGTCCTCCCACTTCTCGTGGAAGAACACGCATGATCTGACAGCATCTTTCATAGCAGGATGGCAAAGGGAAAAAACTTCACCAATATCCAAACATATTTTGTTCTCTTTTTCCATGCCGACATGCCTGGTTTTGAAGAACTAGTAGGAAGAATCATTTCCAATATATTTATATAAAATATAATAGTATGTGTTAATCACCATCTATTCCTCTGCAATGCTTGTTTTGATGCTTGCATCTCTAATATTTTAGTCCTTGTGATTCTCTATAGCATTTGGAAAATCTAATTTGCAATGAGAAAGAGTGAGGAGAAAGGTTAGTATCACCGCAAGCCAAGCACTCTGGGTCTTGCTTAATTTAAGACTCACAACAGCTTTCTGAGCTTGGCTTTATGAACTTGCATTTTATAGATGAAAAGTCTGACTCTGAAATAAGTTAATTTGTCTAATTCATAGAACTAATGAGTAGCAGAACAGGTTGGCAATTCAGTTATTTGGCTTTGGAACTCACGCTCTTTCCATTACATATTTTGCCTCCCCAGAAAGTTCAACTTTGTTTTTGCTGCCTGGTGTATTGATTAGAGCAGAGAAAGAGGAGAGAAGACAGATAGACAGACAATGTGAATGAATCCTAATGCAAATTCCCATAAAAAGCAATTTTGGGGAAACCCTTCTCAAGATGGTATGGTATTCTTCAGTGAGGTCCAGGAGACTACTGGTTGCTAAGCAACTCCTCTCTGATCATACTCCATATCAATCTAATTAGCAGACTTCACCTGAGTTCTAACAGTTGCTAGGTAACTCAAAGAAAAAAGAAGAAGAAGGAAAAGACTAGGGCCTTTCTCCCTCCTCTCTAAGCCAATTCTGATCCCATAGGAGATGTTTATAAAAACTCTACTGAAAGACTTACCCATGTCTAAAATCTCCCTTTTGATTTCACTGTATCCACCAAGAATAAGAAAAGCCAGGAAATGGAAAAAAAAAAAAAAAGAAGAAGAAGAAGAAGAAGAAGAAGAAGAAGAAGAAGGAACTCCCATAAGCCAGAGAATTGACTTTTTAGGGACAAGAGACATATGGGACAACAAAAGGCCAGGCACCAGGTTAAACTACTGCTGTGAATCTCTTCAGACTCAAACTCTGATTGAAGATCCTGGAGGCACTGATCCTTGTGCCACCGAGGAAGGAAAGGGGACCACTGTGTAGGGGGTACCTTTCACATGCTTGGCAACAAGCTCAATGGTTTCACCAACAACTCACTCACTCTTCACAAAATTCCAGTGGGTGGTAAGCTGACCCTGCTCTCACTCTGACTGTGTCCATCCAATATGGGTACCGGAAGGAAACGGGGGCACCTAAAGAGGGTGAGATCAGACCCTGTCCTTGCCCCAGTGCATCTGTCCTTCTCTGCCTTGCCACAGCCTGACAGTGCCACACAATTCTATCACCACCGTCCTCTTCTGTGGCTCCAGCTCTTGTCCAGCTCTGGTAACACTGTCCCTTCCCTTTGCCCTCCAGGACTAAGGGTGCTAACGCTGTCACTAATCGCTGGGTCTTTCCCTACACTTTCTCACTTCCTTCCATCTTTCCCCACATCGCTGACATTAACCTCTCCTCAAGTATGCCCTTTTGAGTAGCCGCAAGGAAATCCCTGTCACGTGTCCACCCTTGAACCAATCACTGGGACCAGGGGATTCAGTGGGTCTGATTGGTCGGGCATGGTCATGTGACCCATCCCAAAGCCAGCAATGGTAGCTCTATCTTCATACAAAACTTGTGATCTAAGTATAGGAAAAATAGTAACCCAAAGGAAATCCTTCACATTGTTACCAAAAAAAGAGGAATAGGCCTGCATAGCCCCAAACAAAGAATTGCAGAAAAGAGAACCAGATGAAATGTAGGCCAAGTTAGGGATAAGAGAGATCAACCAATAGTAGAGATTGTCCTTCTGTTGACTACCTGTACCAGGAAGTTCCTGTCCCTTTTGACACTTCAAATGTGGTTTAGAGCTCTACTCTGATCATTCTGCCTCACCAAGAGAAAGCCCACCCCCGTATATTCCTCTCTGTGAGCCTCTAGACTGAGAAATTTCCCCATTGCAGCCACAGTGGCAAACCTGCTGCCATTTTGTTTCAAGACCATGAGCAAATCCAAGAATTCAAGTTCACCTGCACACCAAATCATACCAGAATCAAAGCTCTATTTCAACATTATCTTACTATGACTGGACATGTGTTATGATCTTTGTATCATTCACTCATAGGTAGGGCTTTGGGGCATATTAGATAATGGGGTGTGATACTCATTAATGGATTAAGCCATTTACACATTTATAATGAAATGTCATGTGAGGAGGTAAAGTTGGGTGGGAGGAGGTAGGTTACTGCAGGCATGGCCTGGAAGGGTCTATCTCCCTCATTCCTCCTTCGATCTCTCTCTCTCTGCTTCCTGCCTCCTGTGCCATGAGCTATTTCCTCTCTTTCACGCCCCTCTGTCATGCTGCCCCACCTGGGAGCCAGCTGACTGAACTGAAACCTCTACAAACCATGAGCCAAAACAAACATTTCCTCCTTTAAATTGTGGGCATTGGGCCCATCAACTGGAGAGTGGATAAAGAAGATGTGGGTTTTTTATAAAATGGAGTATTATTCTGCCATAAAGAATGACAAGATTGATTCATTTATGTGCAAATGATACACCTGGATACACTTGGAGGACATGCTAATGAGTGAAATCAATAGATCACAGATAGGCAAATACCAGATCTTCTCATTGATATGAGCACCAGTAGATGCAAATGCGATCTAGAAAGTATGACAGTCTTTGTAGAACGGGAAATTTCCAAAGGAAATTTGGTGTGGGGATGTAATGAGGGGAAGGAATAAATATGATTCTGAAAGAAAATAAAAGAGCATGTATATAGGGGGTGGGGAGGTGTGGGTGGGTGGGGATATGGGCAAAAATGAGAATTGACCGTGTCATATATTGATACAAATTCCCCAATGTTATGTGTGATTGTGAGATGTATATAAATTGTACCAATAAAGAATTCAATTAAAAAAAATTGTGGGCATTGGGAAATTTGTTCCAGTAACAAAGGAAGTGACTGAGATAACATGTGTGAAGTTCCAAGCAATAATTTGAAGAGATTCCTCTTCAACTAACTTAATGCAGGAAATGCATGCTGAGGTGGAAGCATTTTCTAAGGGGAATGCACCACAAATTGCAAGCATGATAATGTCATGCTTAAGGCACGTACTGGGCCCTGCCCACCTGCTCAGCCCTGTAAGAACCAAACCCCATGTCCCAGGCCATGAGGCTACTACCACTAACGGCAGAGCCTTCACGTTTGTTGCCATTCACGACCTCAGAACCTGCTGCGCAAACCTCCTCCCCACCTGATGCACATCCCTTACTCTTTGGTCCCCACCCCGGGGCTTCAGACTCAAGCGTTTCAGAAAGGACCTTGTGCCCACCCCTGCACTGTGACTCGCAGTGTCCCAGACCCTGACAGAATCCCTCCCTCTGCTCCCCGCAGACTGCTAGTTCTCGTGTTCTGCTGACTCTCTGAAGAAGGGGAGAATCTGACGAATCCCGGGGCTGTGGCCTCAGGGAAGAACGCACACACTGTCTTCCAGGTGCTCACGACGCCTCACACGGGACAGCATGAGACACCACAAACCTACATCATTTCCGTGGCTGAGACTTCGGTTCATCGTTGCCTCCACATCACCTGAAGCAGAGGCTGATAATCTTGTACACAATTAAACCTGCTCCCTCTCTGGCCAGTCTGGGATATTTACATCTATGCAAACTTGTATGCAGACTTCACTATAAACTTGTAAGTGGATTAATCCACTGATGAGTATCACGCTCCCATGATCTACAAAGATTATACACACCATAGGCAAAATTTATCAGGTCCATGTGACCTATTTTCCAACTTGGACATTCCTCTTTCTCAGCTGTGTAATCCCAGGCAATTCACTTAAATGTTTTCAACACTCTGCACTCTTTTCTATCTTGCTGATCTCTTGGAACCTTTGTGGTATCAATTAAAGTCCATCCAAATCCATCCATCTAAATCCCCACAATGCCTAGACCCATATCTTCAGCCTAGACTCCTCCGCAGAAACTATCCACAGACCTTCCTAGGTCCCGCTGGCAGCCCAAGCTGCTAATTATCTCCACTCATAATCTTTTCTTTAAAAAAAGGAAGAAAG
>PVIC010032835.1:0-20479 GCA_004025085.1 Thryonomys swinderianus | reverse complement strand
AGTGCCTTGAAACTGAAGCTGAAAGCAGAAGAAATTCCAAGATCCTCACAAACACATGGAAATTGAACAACACTCTGTTAACCAACCAATGGGTCACAAAAGAAATTATAGAAGAAATTAAACAGTTCCTACAACTAAACGACAACCCCAGCACAACATACAGGAATTTATGAGACACAATGAAAGCAGTTCTGTGAGGTAAATTCATAGCACTTTATGCATACACTCGGAAAATAGAGCAAACTGTAATAAACAATCTAATGATGAACCTGAGACAACTAGAAAAAGAGGAGCAAAACAAACATAAAGCACATACTAGAGAGGAAATTATAGGGATCAGAGGAGAAATTAATGCAATGGAGACAAAGAGAACAATACAAAGAATCAAAGAGTTGGTTCTTTGAAAGGATGAATAAGATTGACACACCCTTATCCAACCTTATCAAACAAAGGAAGGAAAAGGCTCAAATACATGGTAAAAGGAATGAAAATGGGGAAATCAGCACAGACCCCGAAGAAGTCCAAAGGATCATAAACACATATTTTGAAAATCTATACTCCAAGAAGATGGAAAATCTAGAAAAATGGAGAGATTCCTAGACACATATGAAATTCCACACCTGAATGAATAGAATATAAAAATGTTAAACAATCTGATATCAATCTGGGATATTGAAAATGTAATAAAAAACCTACCAAACAAAAAAAGCCGAGGTCTTGATGGCTTCACTGCTGAATTCTACAACACTTTTAAAGCAGAGTTAATACCAGTACTTCTCAATCGCTTTAATGAAATTGAAAGGGAAGCAGTACTCCCCAAATCATTCCTTGAAGCAACCATCACCTTGATTCCAAAGGCAGGGAAAGATCCCACCAAATAAGAAAATGACAGGCCAATCTCTCTAATGAACGCTGATGCAAAAATCCTCAATAACATACTTGCAAACAGAATTCAGAGATTTATCAAGAAAATCATACAACCTGATCAAGTCGGATTTATCCCATGGATGCTAGGCTGGTTAAACATACATAAATCAATCAATGTAATACACTATATTAAAAGACTCAAGGACAAAAACCATATGATTATTTCAACAGACGCAGAAAAAACATTTTACAAAACCCAACACCCATTTATGATCAAAATCCTACGAAGAATTGGAATCGATGGACTTTATCTCAATTTAGTACAAGGTATTTATGAGAAACCAACAGCCAGCATCATACTCAATGGGCAAAAACTGAAACCTTTTACACTAAGATCAGGAACGTGGCAAGGATGCCTGTTGTCACCACTCTTGTTCAATACAGTACTGGAAACATTAGCCATAGCAATCAGGCAGGACAAAGATACAAAATGAATAAATATAGGAAAGGAAGAAGTTAAAATGTCATTTTTTGCTGATGATATGATACTCTATCTCGAGGATCCTAAAAACTCAACCAAGAGACTGCTAGACTTAATTACCAAATTTGGTAGTGTTGCTGGATACAGGGTCAATGCTTAAAAACCAACAGCCTTTATCTACACAAACAACAGATTCACTGAAAGAGAAATTGGGGAGTCAATCGCTTTCACAGTAGCACCCAGAAAAATGAAATATCTAGGAATCAATCTAACAAAGGAAGGGAAAGACCTCTACTCTGAAAACTATAGGACTCTGAAAACTGAGATAGAAAAGGAAACCAGAAAGTGGAAAGATATCCCTTGTTCATGGGTCTGGAGAACGAACTTCGTCAAAATGGCTATCTTCCCACAACTACTATATAGATTTAATGCAATTCCAATTGAAGTTCCAATAGTATACTCCACAGAGCTACAGAAAATAATTAAAAAATTCACCTGGAAACACAAGAAACCTAGTATAGCAAAAGCAATTCTAAGCAACCATGACATGGCAGGGGGTATTACAATCCCCCATTTAAAACTCTACTATAAAGCCGCTGTGATAAAAACTGCATGGTACTGGCAAAGTAACTGACCCGAGGACAAGCGGAATAGATTGGAAGACCCAGAAACAACTCCAGATAAACCAAGCCACCTTATCTTTGACAAAAGAGCCAAACATCCCCAATGGAAGAAAGACAGCCTCTTTAACAAATGTTGCTCGAAAAACTGGGCTTTATCCTGCCAAAAGCTTAAGTTAGACCTATCTCTTTCACCGTGCTCAAAACTAAACTCACTGTGAATACAAGACTTAAAAGTTAAAACAGAAACAATAAGCCTGCTGGAAAACAGGCTAGGAAAAACTCTTGGAGACACTGGCTTTGGCAGAGACTTTATGAATAAAACTTCTATAGCACAAGAACTAGCAGAAAGAATCAACAAATGGGATCTCTGTTTACTGAAAAGCTTCTGCACAGCCAAAGAAGTCACTGGCACTGCTAGAAGACAACCAACAACATGGGAAAAAATCTTTACTAGCTGTGTATCAGACAAAGGACTATTATCGACAATATATAAAGATCTCAAACAGATCAGCCTCCCCAACTTTAAAGAACCAATTCAAAAATGGGCATCTGAAATGAACAGACACTTCTCAGAGGCAGAAGTCAAAGCAGCCATGAAACATATGAAGAAATGTTTAACATCACTGGTCATTCGAGAGATGCAAATGAAAACAGCACTGAGATTTCATCTCACTCCACAATGAATGACTGCTATCACAAAATCAACCAACAGTAAATTCTGGCGTGGCTGTGGGGAGAAAGGAACCCTTCTCCACTGTTGGTGGGATTGCAGAGTTGTGCAACCATTGTTTAGATCCGTGTGGAGATTTCTCAGAACACTAGGACTAGGGGTCCCACTTGACCCTGCTATCCCCCTGCTAGGAATATACCCAAAAGAATTTTTAAAATCACATTGGAAAGACAGATGTACACCCTTGTTCATAGCAGCTCAGTTTGTGATAGCTCAATCTGGGAAACAACCTAAATGTCCATCAACTGGACAGTGGATAAAGAAGATGTGTTTTTTTTTTTTAATAAAAAGGAGTATTACTCTGCCATAAAGAATGGCAAGCGAGGTCCATTTAGGTGCAAATGGAGACACCTGCAGGATATACTAATAAGTGAAATCAAAAGATCACAGATAGACAATTTCTGGATCTTCTCTTTGGCATGAACACCTGTAGAAGCAAATGAGCTCTGGAAAGTGGGACAGCTTTTATAGAGTGTGGAATTTCTATAGGATACTTGGTGTGGGAATGTGATGAAGGAAAGGAATAAATATGATACAGAAAGAAAATAAAAGATCATCTATAAAGTGTGGGAGGAGGTGTGGGTGGGTAGGTATATGGGTAAAAATGAGAATTAACGTGTCATATACTGGTACAAATTCCCCAATGTTATATGTGATTTTGAGGTGTATATAAATTGTACCAATAAAGAATTCAATTTAAAAAAGAAGCAAGATCCTACAATCTGCTGCATAGATGAAACACATCTAATACGGAAAGAAACCCATAGACTGAACATAAAAGTTGGAGAACAATCCCCCACACCACAGAAAACTGCTAAAAACCAGGAGTGGCTATGTTTTTTGCAGAAAAAATAGATTTCCAACCCAAAGTGATTAAAAGAGATAAAGAAGGTCACTATATTCTCATACAGGTAATAAATCAGCAGAAAGAAATATCAATCATAAATATCTGTGCACCAAACTCAAATGCACCCAACTATATAAAAGAAACATTACTGAACATGAAAAGCCAGTTAACCATGAATACAATAGTAGTAGGCGACTTTAATATTCCACTGTAACAAATTGACAGATCAACTGGACAAAGAATCAATAAGGAAATACCTGGGCTAAATTAAACTCTTGAGCAAATGGTCTTAATAGATGCCTACAGAATTTTTCACCCTACAAAGCGAGAATAAACCTTCTTCTCAGCTGTTCATGGATCATTCTCCAAAATAGATCACATTCTAGTACATGGAAGAGGCTTAACTAAATGAAACGGAATCAAACTTATCCCCTGCATACTATCAGATCATGGTGCCATGAAACTGGTGGAGAATAGCAAAAGAAATTCCAAGATCCTCACATAAACATGGAAATTGAACAACACTGTGTTAACCAAACAATGGGCCACAAAAAAAAATAAATAAAGAAGAAATTGAACAGTTTCTACAAATAAATGACAATGCCCACACAACATAAAATAATTTATAGGACACAATGTAAGCAGTTCTATGAGGGAAATACATAGAAGTGAATGCCTCCACTCGGAAAATAGAGCAAACTGAAATAAGCAGTCTAATAATGAACTTCAAACAATTAGAAAAAGAAGACCACAACAAACCCAAAGTACATACTAGAGAGGAAATTATAAGGATAGGAGCAGAAATTAATGCAATGGAGACGAAGAGAACAATAAAAAGAATCAATGAATCAAAGAGTTGGTTCTTTGAAAGGGTAAATAAAATCAAAACACGCTTAGCCAATCTTATCAAACACAGGAAGGAAAAGGCTCAAATCCATGCTATAAGGAATGAAATTGGGAATATCAACACAGATCCAGAAGTCCAAAGGATAATAAATGTGTACTTTGAAAATGTGTACTCCAAGAAGATGGAAAATCTAGAAGAAATTGATAGATTCCAAAACACATATGAGCTTGCAAAGCTGAACGAAGATGCTATAAAAATGTTAAACCACCCAATATCAATATGGGAAATTGAAAATGTTATAAAACACCTACAAACAAAGAAAAGCCTTGGTCCTGCTGGCTTCTTTGCTGAATTTTACAAAACTTTTAAAGAAGAGTTAATACCAGTACTTCTCAATCTCTTAATGAAATCGAAAGGGAAGCAGTACTCCTCAGATCATTCCTGGAAGCAACCATCCCCATGATCCCAAAGGTAGGGTAAGATCGCACCATAAAAGAATACTACAGGCCACTCTATCTAATCAACGTCGATGCAAAAATTCTCAATAAAATACTGGCAAAGAGAATACAGAGAGTTATCAAAAAATCATACACCCTGACCAAGTCGGATTTATACCAGGGATGCAACGCTGGTTCAACATATGTAGATCAATAAATGTAATGCAATATATTAAAAGACTCAGGACAAAAGCCATATGATTATCTCAATAGACACAAAAAAGCATTTGACAAATCCAACACCCATTTATGATCTAAATCCTACAGAGAATTGGTATTGATGGACTTTATGTCAATTTAATAGAAGTTATTTGTGAGAAACTAACAGCCAGAATCATACTTAATGGGCAAAAACTGAAACCTTTTACACTAAGATCAGGAAAGAGACAAGGATGCTCGTTTTCACACTCTTGTTCAATATAGTGCTGGAAACATTAGCCATAGCGATCAGGCAGAGCAACAATTTAAAAGGAATAAAGATAGGAAAGGAAGAAGTTAAACTGGCATTATTTGCTGATGATATGATACTCTATATGGAGGATTTTAAAAACTCAAACAAAAGAATGTTAGACTTAATTACCAAATTTAATAATGTTGCTGGATACAAGTTTAACGCTCAGAAATCAATAGCCTTTGTCTACACAAACAACAGACTCACTGAAAGAGAAATTGGGGAGTCAGTCGTTTTCACAATAGCACCCAGAAAAATTAAATATCTAGGAATCAATCTAACAAAGGAAATGAACAACCTCTACTCTGAAAACTATAGGACTCTGGAAAATGAGATAGAAAAGAAGATCAGAAAGTGGAAAGACATCCCTTGTTCCTGGGTCGGGAGAACCAACATCGTCAAAATGGCTATACTCCCACAACTACTACACAGATTCAATGCAATTCCAATTGAAATTCCAATGGTGTACTTCACATAGCTAGAGAAAATAATACAAAACTTCATCTGGAACCACAAGAAACCTAGAGTAGCAAAAACAATTCTAAGCAACCACCACATGGCGAGGCTATTACAATCCCCAATTTAAAACTCTACCATAAAGCCACTGTGAGAAAAACTGCATGGTACTGGCAAAATAACAGACTCAAGGACCAGTGGAATAGATTAGAAGATCCAGAAGCAACCCCGAAAACACTAAGCCACCTTATCTTTGTCAAAGGAGCCAAACATCCTCAACAAAGGAAAGACAGCCTCTTTAACAAATGGTGCCGGAAAAACTGGGCTTTAACCTGCCAAAAACTAAAGCTACACCTTTCTCTTTCACCATGCACGAAACTAAATTCACAGTGGATAGGAGACTTAAACATTAAAACACAAACAATAAGCCTGCTGGAAAACAGGTTAGGTAAAACCCTTGGCGACACTGGCTTAGGTAGAGACTTTATAAATAAAACCTCTATAGCACAAGAACTAACAGAAAGAATCAACAAATGGGATCTCATCCTACTGAAAAGTTTCTTCACAGCAAAAGAAGTCACTGGCACTGCTAAAAGACAACCAAGAACATGGAAAAATCATTACTAGCTGTTTCTCAGACAAAGGGCTATTATCTACAATATATAAAGAACTCAAACAGATCAGCCTCCCCAAGTTTAAAGACCCAATTCAAAAAGCAAATGGAAACACCTAGAGGATATACTAGTAAATGAAATAAATAGATCACAGATAGGCAAATACCAGATCTTCTCTTTGATATGAACACCTGTAGATGCAAATGAGCTCTAGAAAGTATGACAGTCTTTAGAATGGGAAATTTCCATAGGAAATGTGGGGTGCGAATGTAATGAGGGGAAGGAATAAATATGATTCAGAAAGAAAATAAAAGAGTGTATGTAGGGGGTGGGGAAGTGTGGGTGGTAGGGATATGGGTGAAAATGTGAATTAACTTTTGTCATATACTGGTACACATTCCCCAATGTTATATGTTATTGTGAGATGTATATATTGTACCAATAAAAAATCCAATTTAAAAAATAATGGGCATTTGAAATGAACAGACACTTCTCAGAGGTAGAAGTCAAAGCAACTAAGAAGCATATGAAGAAATATTCAACACCACTGGTCATTCGAGAGATTCAAATGAAAACAACACTGAGATTTCATTTCACTCCACAAAGAATTGCCTCAATTACAAAATTAACCAGCAATAATTGCTGGTGAGGCTGTGGAGAGAAGGAAAACCTTCTCCACTTTTGGTGGGATTGCAGACTTGTGCCACTCTTTTGGAGATCTGTGTGGAGATTTCTCAGAAAACTAGGACTAGGTGTCCCATTTGACCCTGCTGTGCTCCTGCTAGGGATATACCGAAAAGAATTTTAAAAATCACATGGGAAAGGCAAATGTACACTCTTGTTCATAGAAGTTCATTTCATGATAGCTCAGTCTTGGAACCAACACAAATGCCCATTAACCTGAGACTGGATAACGATGTTTTTTCATTTTTTGTTTTTTGCTTTTTTTTTTTTTTTTTTTTATAAAATGGAGTATCATTCTTCCATAAAGAATGACATGTTGAATTCATTTATCTGCAAATGGACACACCTGGAGGACACACTAATAAGTGAAATAAATAGATCACATATAGGCAAATACTGGATCTTCTTTTTGATATGATCACCTGTAGATGCAAATCAGCTCTAGAAAGTATGACAGCTTTTGTACAATGGGAAATCTCCAAAGGAAATTTGGTGTGGGAATGTAATGTGGTGAAGGAATAAATATGATTCTGAAAGAAAATAAAAGAGCATGTATATGGGGGTTGGGAGGTGTGGGTGGATAGATATATGGGTAAAAGTGAAAATTAACTTGTGTCATATATTGGTACAATTTCCCCAAATTATGTGTGACTGTGAGATGTATATAAATTGTATCAATAAAGAATTCAATTAAAAATAAAAGCAAAACTAAAAAACATGCCACCTCTACCGCAGGCTCTTCCCCACCAGATATACTTTTACTTGCCCTTTTCACTGTTAATTTCCTTTCCTTTGATTATCAAGGTCTTTCCCCATCACAGTGACATTGTCAGCCACTCAATACAGCTCCACCAGTCCCCCTCATCTTATGGTGTGATCCCTGCACCAACCTTACCCATGGCCCAGCCCCACTTTAAACATGTGCAAAGGATATGCTTATGCTTTTTCCACAGGACACCCTTCAACCTATCTGGATCCCATCAAAACAATGTCAAGCCTTACTGTTCACAGCCAGCAACAAGATCACTCAAGCAAACAGCCACCAAAAATGATCCTGATGATGCTTCTTTTCATACTCCAACATCTGATAAAAGCTGATCATGCATAAATCAACCTCTCACTGAAAATTCAACTTTTGTCCTGATGTTCTGTGTCTCACCAAAATGATTTAACTATTGTCACCTCTGGTTCTTCTACTTTTGCAGGTTTCCTTCCACAGTATGGATTCCTGTAAATCCCACCAACACTTGGTGAGACTCCAATCCCCTCTTTAACACTGTGTTTTGTTCTAGAATCGATCTCCAACACGCTTGCCACCAAAAAGACTTGGGAACATCTGCTATGATAGCAGTAATTGCCTCACTATTTGCAACAGCTATTGTGGCAGCTACTGCCTCCATCACCAGAGTGCCACTGCCTCCACCATCACTCAGCTCACCACGAATACTTCCCAATCTCTAGGCCAAACAGCCACAATGTTTGAAGTTTCCAAATGGTGGTGCTAACCTTCCAGGCCCAGGTAGACTTCATGAATAAAAATCTTAAACTCATGGAGACAAATTAAACTATGCCAACCTCACCAACCTCTCTGATTATATGTGGCACACCTGGGACACTGGGTATGATGCCCATTTAAAGGACCTCACCAGAACTATTATTAACATAAATGCCACCAATAACCTCACCTCCCTGGTGCTCAAGGACATTTGGGACACTACCTGGTCAGGTCTTCAATGGGTTCTCACAAGAGAATATATGGGTCAAAGGTCTAATTTTGGGATCCCCTTATTGGAGTCATTGTAATACTCCTGATTTATGCCATATATAACATAACAGAAAAGGCTTGTTGGTGGTATATTCAAACTCACAAAATACGTTAGCAGAACCAACATATCACCAGGAGAGAGATGATAGCCAGGTAGAAGTGTGGTTAAGCAAAGTACAGTGGCTCTACATTTCCTAAGCCATAGGGGATGTACATGGACAGGGCAAAACACAAAGACAGATTTAGTCATGCAGGGCCTACTGGTAAGACACCCTTTTGACATAGGGGCCAAAGTGGGTGTACTCCTGGTAAAAGCTCCTGGATCACCTCTAATTGTGTCTGATTGATCCATGATAACCCAATCTGTACTAAGCTTCCACTGGTAGCTCACATCCTCCTCCCCTACATTGGGCCAGAAGGCTCGTCAGTCAATGACAGGTAAGATTTCTCCAGAGAGAAACAACCTAAGCCAGGCGCAGCTGCATGACACAACTGAGTACTATATGGGACTGGTTAGCCAATGACAGGTAAGATTCCTCTAGCGGGAACAACCTACGATAGACACAGTCACCCCGAGGTCTTTGTAAAAACGAAAGGGAGGAGATGTGGCCAAACCTTTCTCCAGGTGCTTACACTTATTCTCCTCTCTCTCTCTCTCTCTCTCTCTCTCTCTCTCTCTCTCTCTCTCTCTCTCTCTCTCTCTCTCTCTCTCTCTCTCTCTCTCTCTCTCTCCTGGCAAACAAAAAGATGTCATGCCATTTTAGAAAACATAGCGATGCACAAATGCAGGTGACACAGATGACACAGGTGATACATGATACAGACCAATCATACATTGCTAAATGCTGCTTCCACCCTTGCACTTAATCATACTCCACCATGAGCACTGCTCACTCCGTGTCATCCAATCACATCCCAAGGTGCCCTACGTAAATGCCTGTAACTTCTGAAATAAAGAAGCTTCTCGATTGACATAGAATATGGGTGTTGTGATTCTGTGTCACTGCTCACCATTCCAAGGCCATTGAATGATGGAGATGGCACGACCAAGCCAGATTATAGCCAGGCCCTAGGTTATCCCTTCTTCAGTTACAAAGTTCCCACTGCATTCAACATGTAGATGATCTCCTTCTATGTGCTGCTTCATTAGTGGTCATCCAAAAGGACACTTATACTCTCCTAAACATTATAGCAGATAGAGGATATTGGGTATTGCCTGATAAGACACAGTTTTTTAGGCATCAGATCACATATCTTGGAGTGTCTCTGTCCCCTGGTTTTAAGTTCATTACAGGGAATAGAAAAACAGCTTCTCTGAGATGTCCTGACCACCTCCACTAAACAAGAGCTTCTTTCCTTTCTGGGTTTGGCAGGGTATCTCTGATCTTGGATCCCACACTATTCCCTCCTGGCAGCACCCATCTCTGAGCCCTTCAAGGAGAACCATCATGATCCATAGGATGATTTTATGACCACTCCATTTTCCAAACTCATATCCCAGTTACTTGAAGCCCCGGCCTAGCACCTACCAGACCTCACTTACCCTTTCTGTCTGTGCATGTCAGAAAACAAAGAATTCACATTAGACGTGTTAGGTTATCAGTGAGTCCCCACCTTTTTCTCAGTTGCCTGCTTATTCAAAAGACTAGATCCTACCATTAGAGGTTGGACACCCTGCTTGTGAGGCCTGGCAATAACTCATGTCCTAGTCCAGGAAGAAAAAAAAAAAAAACATTTAAAACACCCACTTTTGTCTTGTCACACCATTCTGTACCCAATCTTCTCAATTATAAAAACATTCAGGGCCTGCCCTCTTGTAGAGTTCTATCTTTCCAAACCTCTCTCATTCATGACTCCTTGCTCACATTTCAGACATATCCACCACTTTAAGCCCCCCATCTTGCTTCCTCCTCCACAACAGGAACCAGCCCACAATTGTCTTGAGACCCTAGAGGTACTGCTTCCCTATGACACTCATATTTAGGAAGGACCCCTCCCTTCTCCTGATTTGGTGTGGTTCACAGATGGTAGCTCCTTTACACATAATGGGACCAAATGGGCAGGCTATACCATCACTTCTCAAGGTGAGGTAACAGATCAACTTCCCCTCCCACCTCACACGACCAACCAACAAGCAAAACTTATTGCCCTTACATGTGCCTCTCCCTAGCCCCTGGAAAACTCCTTACACTCTATACTGACTCTAAATATGCTTTTCACATTCTTTTATCTCTTACAACTATCTGGAGAGGCAATTCCTTCCAAAACTCTAAATTCATAATCAAGCTAATAGAGGCTTCTAGGTTGCTTTTGGTGTAGTACATTACAAATCACTCCCAAGATTCTTCCCAGCCTGCCTTCAGTGTCTAGCAGAGAAGACCTCTAAAACTTAGAGTCATCAGAGCACCTCAAAACCAGGTGGGCCCGGCACAACTTGCCTAGATCTCTGATATACTGTCAGGCTTTATCCTTGCCCACTTCGTTCAACATCTTCTCCTTGTTCTTATCACCACTCTGTGTCTTTTCTAACAATTACAACACAGTTTATCTTACAGGTACCATAACAGGACACCCGACATGATGTGTCCACTTTTTGGTGTCAACACTTTGATGTTCCACTTTTTTGAAATGCTGGGAAGTAAATTTATTAGACCAGAAGAGTTCAGATTTCGCCAGTGCCTTTTTCAACCTAGAGCCTGTTTATATTGTGACACTTTGGCAAAGTATGTGTTAAAGTGTTCCCATGTCAGGCAGCACCAGACGGCTATTCTCACAGGCTACTGTGATCATCATGTAAATGATCAATAGGGCAGTACCCCTAACTGGCCCCTGGCCTCACTCTCCCATGTCTGTTCATCCCTGGGTCAGATACACCCTTTCTAGTGCACTTATTCTGTAACTATCCCACATTAGCTTTTTCTTTATTCTCTCCTTGGACAACTTTCAGCTGGGCCTATTGGTCTCTCTGGATATTAATCTTTTTTGACTCTATATCATGCCATGCCTCTTCAGAAGCCCCAGGATGGCTCTTCATATTTTCCCTAAAGAGCTTAGATTATGCCACCTTTGTGACCCATAACAACCCCACAACATCTGGAAGTGTTGCACCAAATCTCACTACCCTGTGGCTAACTCTCCTGCTTCTCTATAGGATCTCTGCATCATACAAATCATAGGTCATGCAAAGCAACAGACCATCCTCAAGGTCAACATTTACAAAAACTGATACTGGCATGGCGGAAGAAAAAAAAAAAAGAAAACAGGCCCTATCCTTTCTGCCCAAAAATAAAAACAAATAAATAAATAGATCCCCCCCCCTTCTCTGAATGATGACCCTTGTGAGCCAGAAGGAGCTACAGAAGATGGACCTCAGCACCATCTCCCACGAGACATAGTTCCTCCTATAACCAAAGAGAGGGAAATGATAGGGTTATGGCCCTCTATTATATATATATATATATATATATATATATATATATATATATATATATATATATATATATATATAGTCCTTCACCTCCATGTAGTTCCACCCCACTAAGCTTCTGCAAGAAGAAAAAAAAAGTAACTTGGAAGGCAATGTGGCTTGTGATAGGTTGAAAGTTATCTCTTTCTATCTCCTACATAGGAGCCCCCCAACCTAATATTATATAAGACCATCCTTTCTTTTGTTCTTCTGCTTCTGCCCTGTCGCCCATGCAGTACCTACTTCTTCCCCTTAAATAACCCTCCTGATGGGCTGCTTGGAGTGTGACATGGTTGTTGTCTGCTATGAGAGATCTAACACTGCCTGAGGTGCTGGACCACTTGGGAGAGATCCTAGGCTCCAGGTCGTGTTACTCAAATAGCCCATTGCTGAACTCACCAGTTTATACTGTTCCTTCCTGTGGTGACTGTTAAAGGACTTAAAGTTGAGTCATTTCGCATCAAATGTGTGCACCTTGAGATCATAAGGCTTAATAAAATAAATCAGACATGAAAACTTAAATATTATATGTCTTTTCTTAAACAGGAAAGATTAATTGTATCTAAGAATTAGGTTAAAAGACCAATAGTAGGAAATTGGGAGACACATATCTTCTGGAAAAGG
Source organism: Thryonomys swinderianus (assembly GCA_004025085.1). Taxonomy (NCBI): domain Eukaryota; kingdom Metazoa; phylum Chordata; class Mammalia; order Rodentia; family Thryonomyidae; genus Thryonomys; species Thryonomys swinderianus. The sequence continues at coordinate 7,527 of PVIC010032835.1, read as the reverse complement.
GAAAAGAAGTAAGAGATGGATGGTAGTGAAGGTATGAAAATAGAATTAAGATGTACTATAGAACTGTACTAACTCCCCAAGAAAAATGTGAATAGGTCCCTCAAACACGTACTACCTCTGCCCACACCATAAAGAGATTCAAGCTATGGTCTCCAGGGGAAAAATAAAAAGGAAAAAGAAAAAAAAAAGTGTACCTGAACACACAGTTCTCCAAGAGTTTACAGTGTGCTGTTTTCTATCTGCACAGTGGTTACATAAGCATTTGTTTTATAATACTTGACAAGATGTGACTGTGTTTTGCATACTTTTCTATATATGCTATGTTTTACCACATATATTGCTTTGTAGTTTAGACTGGCCACAAGCTTTACAGTTCAGACTGGCCAAAAGCTAACTATGTAGCCCAGGCTAGCCTTGAACTCAGCAATCCTCCTCTGCCTCTGTTTCACTAGTGCTGGGATTACAGGTGTGAGCCACTATATACAGCATTGCTTTGTGGAGGGAGCCAGGAGCATACAACCTACACACTGAGTCTCAACCTCCAGAAAGCTGAGTCACTCCAGGTGCAAGAGTACAAAGGCACCAGAGAACTCCCAGACAACTGGTGCCTGGGAGCGATGTAATATAGTCTTTGTCCTTCGTTACTCTGCTAGTTCCTGTCCACTAGATAACTATATTTGTAGGCTGTCCTGGTCTCCCATGCTCTCAAGACTAAGATATTTCCTTAAAACATGGAGATGTCTCCTCCAGATGTAATCAGTAACAGTGACTTCGTTCACAAACAGTGGAGTTTCTCTTCCCCTTCTCCCAAGTTTGTCTTATTGTCCTAATGACTTTGTTTCACCGCTATAATAACCTGTTTCTTACCATTATCCAATTGGTGAATTTCATTTTGTCTGTGGTTCATATCCCCAGATCTCCTCCTCAAAGAAGGAGATTCTCACAGGTGGTGCCTTAAACAAGGACTGGAATGGTTCTGCAGCCCACTAGGGATGGCATGAGTACACTGAATGGTAACTCAGACACAATCCCCTGCATGGGGCAATCTCAAGGAAAGCACAGTACTTTCCTCCCACTTCTGCACCATCTTTTGAAAACTGTTGGCAAATGACCATCAACTCTAGATTGGATAAAGAAGGTTTCTTTTTTAGTAAATGGAGTATTACTCTGCCATAAAGAACGATGAGATTGAATCATTTATCCTGGAAAGGACATACCTTCAGGACATACTCATAAATGAAATACATATGTTGTGGATGTGTAAATATCATATATTTTCTCTGATATGAGAAACTGAAGTTCTAAATGTGTTCTAGAATGCATGCTTGATACTGTGAAGTAGTAAATATTCAAAGGATAATGGGCTTTAGGGGTAAATAATGAAGGAAGACAAAAATTATGGTAAAAAAGGAAACAATGCTTGTATATATAGGGGCATGGAGGAGGTAGGGTGGGGAGAGGGGGGGAATGATGAATTGTGTCATATACTAGTAGAGATTCTCAATCTGAAGTGTAACTGTAATGTCTATATATATAATGTACTAATAAAATGCACTAATAAAAACAAAATCTAAAACGACATTGGTAGGATGCTTTGACATCATGAGAGAATACAATCCTTGGTTTCCAGACAAAAGAAGATTGGATGATAAGATTTGGCAAAAGGCAAAAGCTAATGTTGAAAGAGCTATGAGACTGGGACAAACTATTCTGTTAGATTTCTTGCAGGTATGGTGGTCTTAAATCAAAACTTCCATAGAAAGGAGTGTTATAGGAGAAGAGGCTCAACATCAAATTAAAAAGATATTTTCCTGAGGTAGGTCATGTTAGGACACTTGACTGCCAAGGTGGGAACCAGAGAAATGACCAAGACAGACCCCAAGACCATGCAGGACCCCCCCCCCCTTAGCAGTGTAGACACTCCTTCAGTGATGCAAGATAAATTTCAGACTATGTTTGTCCAGATAATTGGAAGATTGATGATATGAGTAGTTGCATTGATGATCTGGAGAAAAACATCGCTGACCTCATGACACAGGCTGGGATGAAACAACTGGTAGGTAAAAACAAGATCTCTGCCATGCAGAAGAGCTGAAGGCTACTGATAAATTACAATGAAATCTGGAATACCATTTTCCCAACCCGAGAAAAGACAAACTGGCTTTTTGCAACTAATAACTGTGGACAGGTTTTGTATTAAAAAGGATATTCTTACCACATCCTATGTAGTTAGTATATGGAGTGATTTCTCCCAATTTCTCAAACATGGTATCTTTACCTGGCACTTGGTTGGTTGTGCTCTTAATGATTAAGCACTAAAGCTTTGGCAATTTCCTCATAAAATTATCAAATATTTTGTGTATTTTTGTGATCATTCACTTCTGTCATTTCTTTTGTAGTAATTGCAGTTTCATAAAAGTTGCTGTATAATTTTTATTAAATAAATGGTAAGATCTTCAATTATTAGCTTTTTTTTTTTCTTTTTGAGACAGGGACTCGCTTTGTAGTTCAGGCTGGCCCTGAGCTCACTATGGTGCCCAGGCAAACTGCCGTGAACTCAGAAATCCTCCTGTCTCTGCCTCCCGAGTGCTGGGATTACAGGCATGAGCCACCACGTCTGGCATTGTGGTATGTAGTGTTGATTGTTGGTGGGGGTGTCTCCACGCCCAACATTATATGTGGTTACCGGGGATCGAACTCAGGTCCTTGCACTTGCGAGGCAGGCGCCGGAACCACTGAGCTAACCCTCCGGCCCAAGATCTTCAATTATTGTTAGACCTGGTAAAATAAGATTTTTGTGGAGTTTAGGGTTCACTTTCAGCACAAAGTGACTGTTCAACTAACACAAATGTGTTGGCAATACTGTACTTTGCAAATGGCTAAAATGTTTAAAAATTATTTATTCAGTAATACCTGATTTTACTCTGTTGCCAAAACTCAAAATTAAACCACACTTATGATATCAGTATATGGAACCTGACACCAAAGCCAAGGAAAATAACCATTGCCACCTGCCTATTGTTAGCAAGTTTTAAATACTGAAAAGTAACCGAATAGCCTGACAGAGGCTTTCCCTCATTAGAATTTTTCATGAGATTCTAATACTCAGTACGACTTTACATTGTTCTTCTATAGTGGTTACCATAAAAAAAAATCTTGCTGGGTATGGTGGCTAACGCCTGTAATCCCAGCACTCAGGAGGCAGAGGCAGGAGGATTGCTGAATTCAAGGCTTGCCTAGGCTACATAGTGAGCTCAGGGCCAGCCTGAACTACAAACCAAGACCCTATCTCAAAAAAAAAAAAAATCTGGCAGGGTTTTGTTGTTGTTGTTGTTTTTGTTGTTGTTTGTTTGCTTGTGTGTTTTTAATTCTTTATTGGTACAATTTATATACATCTCACAATCACACATAACATCAGGAAATTTGTACCAATATATGACACAAGTTAATTCTCATTTTTACCCATATCCCTACCCACCCACACCTCCCCACCCACTATAAACATACTCTTTTATTTTCTTTCAGAATCATATTCATTCCTTCTCCTCATTACATTCCCACACCAAATTTCCTTTGGATGCTTCCCATTCTACAAAAACTGTCATACTTTCTAGAGCTCATCTACAGGTGCTCATATCAAAGAAAAGATCCAGTATTTGCCTATCTGTGATCTATTTGTTTCACTTATTAGTGTTTTGAAACTCATTCATTCCATCCTTTCTTTGGGCTGCTGATTGGGAAGGAGGAGAGAAAGAATGATCCGGGCTGTGACTGGTGGTGGTCTCAGGTGTGTAAACAATACTCTGACTTTTCTAGATTCTTGCAGAGTGAGTTTTCTCAGGGATGATGGAAGGCAGAGATATGAGTCTTGTCTTTGAAAGGGTGCAGGGTGCTGAGCTGAGGCCAGAGCTGAGGACCTGGAACATGACTCAAGCAGTTGTCACCACAGTGATTTCAGGCAACAAAAATGGCAGTGTTTGAAACAGCTTGGGGATAGGATGGTCCCTCCTAAAGGGAAGCTATAATTAAAATGGTATGATTTCCTTTATTTTTTTATTTTTTGAAAATGTCAATGAGGATTGCTGAAAGATTGTACTCCCTATCAAAGAGACTGGCACTATTTATGATTTCATGAAGAAACACAGAAATGTGGGTACTCAGGAATACGTTCATTAAGATATACAGATGTGTGTGAACTCAGGAATGCAAAGCCAGGGTAATGGCTGGTGCATAGCAGATTGCCCAGGAGTTAATGTCAAACTATAATAAAATAAAAAGTAAATTAAAAATAGTAAAATAAAATACAAGAGCAAGACACTGCTGAATCCTTGTTCTTGATGAAAAAAAGGATGACATTTGGCTAATGAGTTTCTTTCAAAGGTAAATAAAGTTAGAAAACTACCAGCTTTGGTACCAATTTGGGAGATGGGAAGAAAGGGGCCGCTGACTCTTCACTCAAACAAAACTGGTCATAAACCCTCCCCTTCCAAGCAAAGGCTCCCTTGTTTACACTGCAGCAGGGAATGCAGGCTGGGTCTACCCTCCTATCAATATGTAGATTCCCCCACTTCTGTACCTGTCCCTAATCTTTAGGCCTTTGCCCTGCAGAAGTTTTGGGTTGCTACTGGGGGAAAGCAGTCTCAATATAAATGCGATTTTTGTTATTCCTGGTGTCACTGGTGCTAATTATCTAGGAAAAATTCAAGTCATCATAAATTCTTGCATTCATTGAAAAAGGTCATGCTGGTAATGATACTGTTCAATTGACTTTAATCCCTGATGTGGCAACTCAGGTCTTGGGACAAATGCATACAGTATTTAAGTCTACCTCACCACAGGTGTGTTAGAACTCATTAATTTGCAAAACAAAACCTTCTGTGTGGAGGTTTTATTTTGGAAATTACTATAGAAAATAAGACCTCGGATGGCCTGTGGATACTCGAGCAAACCTCTCTGTTATTGCCAAAAAACAGTGGCCAAAAATTGGCCTTTAAACCATACCCAGTGTACTATTATGGGAGTAGGTACTACTGGCCCAGTTACTTTACAGTCTTCTAGGTTATTGCCTATCACGGTTTCCAAAAGATTTGATTTGAAAAGAAAAAGAAAGCATGTGTATATAAGGGGTAGGGGTGTATATAAGGGGTGGGTAGGAATGTGCGTAAAAATGAGAATTAAGTTGTGTCATATATGGGCACAAATTCCCTATTGTTGTGGGTGATTGTGGGCTGTATATAAAATGTACCAAAAAAGAATTCAAATAAAAAGAGATCAACAGCCAAGGTGTTGGCTACATATTAGCAGCCATATCAGTCTGTCTCTAGATAGAGATTTATTGGTCAATTCCCTTGTCAAGTAAGTGGAGACTTCAGTGTTCCTCCTAATGCCTCAAACACGACCCACAGTGTGAGTAACTTTCACAGACACTCCTCTCTGCAGTGCCAGAAGAAATGGTAAACACAAGTGATCACCCAGGTGAGCAGTGGGAGGAGAACCATGACCTAAGAGGGAAAATGGAGACTGTATTGTGTTACAACACTGTGGACTGGGCATTGTGGCACAATTGCAGATGAATGAGATGATTTCTGTTGGATTCCTATTTACAGGGAAGGAGAAAGACTAATGTGATGGTACAGATTCAGGTAGCAATAGATAAACACTTTAGAGTAAGACAAGCCCTTGCCTCGTCTTCATTCCCCCCCCCCCACAGAATTTTCTGTTTTGGAAATGTAACAGTTTGTGCTGCTGGGCTTCTACCTAGTGTATCAAAATATTTTGTGACTGTTTGAATTTCATGACCATTCAGGAATGTTCCTACCAAGGCCCTTCTCAGGAATGTTCTGTTAGCTTTATCTTCTGTCTTGAAAATGTTCTGTTAGGGTCTACAGATTTACTCACTGGTTCTAGCACCTACCCAGCAAGCACAAGGTCCTGAGTTTGATCTTCAGTAATTACATATAACAGTCCTGGGAATGGTGACATACACTCACCATCAATCAGTATCACATACACAGTGTCGGTTGTGGTGGCTCATGCCACAAGCACTTGGGAGGCAAAGGCAGGAAGATTGCTGAGTTCAAGGCTTGCCTGTACTATATAGTGAGCTAAGGACCAGCCTGCACTACAAAACAAGACCCTATCTCAAAAAAAAAAAAAAATGTTCCGTTAGGCTCTCAAGAATGTTCAGCTAAGCTCCACCTCTTAGAATAATGCTGTTAAGTTTCACTCCTCTGCTTCAGGAATGTTCTGTGACTCCTCAGTTTGTGTCCAGTATATCAAAATGGTTTGTAATTGTTGCATATATGTGTGAACTTTTCAGAATGTTCCGTTAAGCTCTGCCACTCTGCTGAGGAAATGTTCTATAACTCTAACCTCTGCCTGAGTGAGCACCCTCTCTGGTCTATCCTGTAGGTAATTTTAGGAGGCTCTCCTTATATTCCTTTGAGCCCGCCTCAGGGTCATTGCTTTAAGAAAGGATTTTTTTCTTCATCTCCAGGAGTGACAGTTGAATTCTCCAGTTTTCAAATTTTGATAGCTGATAGAGATGAAATCTCAGTGTTATTTTCATTCGCATCTCTCAAATGACCAGTGACATTGAACATTTCTTCATATGATTCTTGGCTGCTTTGACATCTGCCTCTGAGAAGTGTCTGTTCATTTCAGATGCCCATTGTTGAAATGGGTCTTTAAACTTGGGGAGACTGATATGTTTGAGTTCTTTATATATTGTGGATAATAGCCCCTTGTCTGATAAACAGCTAGTAAAGACTTTTTCCCATGTTATTGGTTGTCTTTTAGCAGTGCCAGTGACTTCTTTTGCTGTGCACAAGATTTTCAGTAGGATGAGATCCCATTTGTTAATTCTTTCTGCTAGTTCTTGTGCTATAGAGGCTTTATTCAAAAAGTCTCTGCCAAAGCCAATGTCTCCAAAAGTTTTACCTAATGTGTTTTCTAGCAGGCTTATTCTTTCTGTTTTAATGTTTAAGTATCATATCCATTGTGAATTAGTTTCATGCATGACACCCTGTAGCCGAGTCTGTGCTGATCCGAGATTCAGTGTTCATTTCTCTTCTTAACCAAAAGCTTGTAAACTACCCTGCTGTATGAGCAAGAAAATCGGTTTATCTGTATTTAATAAATGTTGATTGGCTGCTATGTGACTGCCATTGTTCTACCAATAAGCACTCATAAACAGAAAAATCAATAAACAAAACTCCAGAGGGTAAGTTAGCTTACGTTCTCCTGGATATTTCTTTATGGGCAACTCCATCCTTAAATTACTCAAGAACCTGAGGATTTTCCCAGTCCAAATGTGAGACTGGCAGACCAACTTCTGCAAGCAGAGTCGCTGTATCTTGCAGGTACACAGGGGTTGATATTCCTAGTTCCATCTCCACAGATGAGGCTGATGCTGCTCTGCAGAGCTGGGATTTATTCATTTCTCACACAAAGACAACATTAATCTTGAAGTGATGCTAAGAGAAAACCTTTCTCATCTAGGTGGCATAAGAACAGCATTTCCTATTA
>PVIC010032834.1:0-20502 GCA_004025085.1 Thryonomys swinderianus | reverse complement strand
GCAAGCAGTCACAGCAGAGACTACATTATAAAATTTCCCTGTATCTCAGGATAAACTTATTGGAGTCTTCAGTGGGAACGAAGTTGAAATCAGGTCTATGTGATGGAAAGTAGAGAAGACTTTTTGAGCATGGCATCTGTATTTTTCTAGAAGCTCTGCACCCCACGAAAGAGGCTAAGTTCCTTTCTATATGCTGTCTCCATGCATAACAGAATCTCCTCTACCTCTACAGCTGGCCCAGAATCACTACTCCCCTATCTCACTTTAGGACAATGCCAGGCCTAAAAGTGCCTCCTTCCAAACACACCTTCCTCCTGGCACCCATCAGGCCCTCTGTGCATAAGTAGAAACCTGCCTAGACTCTTGCTCATTGGGATTCTTTGCTATTAGCTTTCCTCAGTCCTCACTTTCATCTCACTTTGTTGGTGTTTCCACTTGTCAGAGAACTCAAGGAACTTTCATTTGAATAGTGCTTCTGGCATCCTAAAGTAAGATTTTTCCACCTTCAGTTTCATCCTCTGAAAGTTCCTATTATTGAACATGCCATGTTATTCTGTGAAAATAGATGAACACCTAGTACATAACTGAGAGAATAGGCTCAGTATTGTACTAAACGAATAAGAAGAGCTGAGGATGCAGCATTTTCTAAAAGTTCAAAAGTTATAAATGGCATTTAGCTTTTTCTGGGAATATTCCTTAAAACTTATTTAATATAAAGTGTCCCTGAACTATAATTTTTACTAAACTGCTAATTAAGTTAAATGAATATACATTCATTCTAATGTTAAGTTTTCTGCTGTTTACATTTTCTATCTACTTGCTCCAGAAAAGAGGTGAGTAAAAGAATTAGAATGTCAATCAGCTCCAAATCAAGCAACCCCCCCCACACGCACACAAAAAAGGAAAGACAGCTTCAAGAGGAAAAATATAGGGAGTAATAAAGATGCTGTATTATTAAGTTCACTGTCTAATATTAATTGAAGGACTAGTTACTCTAAGAAGAAATGGTAAAACTATTCTCAGCTCAAAGAGTATTCTTAAACATATATGAGAGTTTTGGACTTATGAATAGAGAAAAATTGCAAATTTTTTCACAAAGTCACTTGCAGATACTCAACAAATGAATGAGTCAGCCAGAGAAATGCAGTGTTCATTACTGAGTAATACAAATGGCCTAAAGAGCAAAGCGTTTTAATATTCCACTAACTCACATGATATTTGGTGTTTAAAATCTATGAATTTTTTTCATTGTGTAAAACTGTGTGTTTCATGTACCAGACTCATAGGGGTCAAAAACATTTAACCTGAGAATCAACTCTCCTAGAAAACAGAACACTAAAAAGCACACATTTATAGTGTAGACCCACGATTTTTTTGTCCCGTTTTATTAGCTACTTTGTGAAATCTCAATTTGTCCCTGAAGTTTAAAACAATTAAAATATATAATGCAAAATATAAAAATAAAAATGAGGTAATATTTTTGAAATTAAGCAATCTTATTGCAGACTGCACAATAAGTGTGTTGTGATTGGCCTAGAGAAGGAAAAAAGCTTTCAGCAAACATTGCCTAATTCATGATCCTAATTTTATTAAATTGAAGGAAATTGTGAGTGAACATTCATGTTCATATGAAACTGTAGCTTTTCATTCTCTCTTAAAAACTTATAACAATGGCCGGGCGTGGTGGCTCACTCCTGTCATCCCAGCATTCGGGAGGCAGAGGCAGGAGCATTGCTGAGTTCCAGGGTTGCCTGGGCTACATAGTGAGCTCAGGGCCAGCCTGAACTACAAAGCAAGACCCTGTCTCAAAAAAAAAAAAAAAAGAAAGAAAAAACACCTTACAACAATGTACCATCAACTGTTTATTTTGGCATCATTGCACGGTTAGTACAAACCAAATATAAGCAAATGTTACAAGATTGACTACCGAATCAAGCATCTACACTGGTTTATCAATTTATATACCACATCCAATTATAACTGAAATTAAATCAATAAAGTAATACTCTACACAGTGTAATTAAGAATTATTTATTTGACAAAGACAATTTCAAATGAGAATGTGAAATGGAATATAAATGTAGGCCGTTCCAAGAAATCTGCCGAGGAAACAAAGCTTTGCAGATCAACTGTAGATTTTCACAGCTGTGGAAATAGACAATTTCTACCTTTGCTACTCAAAATAAACTTTACTGATTCTGTTTAGAGGATTTCATCATTTAGGCAATAAAAACCATAGAGTGATAATCTAGTGATTTCAACATGATTACACTGGGTTGAATAGTCACATCTTCTCCATATATTAGTATGTAATTGCCAGAGATCACTCAGCAGGACAACACAGTAGCTTCTAAGTGAGAATTCTAACTCTAGTTACATTAAGTTCCAGTTAAATTGACAGTTCAAGATATTAGTACTTAAGAAAATATTATTTAGTTATCAAGGAACAAAGAGAAGTAAAAATAATATACCATCACTTTGGGAGTTCTAATGCCTCTTGTTAGTTTTTGAGGACTGAAAAACAAGGTCTGAGTGATTGTGATTTTATAATTTCATATCTTACATGTTGAGAGCTATCAACAAATGTTTGATATTGCTTATGTGTCAAATTAATTGTAGTTGGTCTCCATGGATACTTTAGGACAAAATGTCTAGTTTTTTCCATGGGAGGTTTTATAAGTGAATTTAATTAGAGGTATAAATAAATATATAATATCTATCCATACATTCTGTGTTTATAAACCCTACTTGTTTTTGTATAATGAATTCCTGAAGTAAAATTACTGTACCAAAGGATGTTTATTTATTTGATTATTTAGTTTATAGAATATTCACCAACCTCCATTGCTCTTTTATTTTCATTCTAATAGAACTTTTGAATATAGCAAACATTTTAAAAAAACAAACCTTTAATATGCCAGACTTGCAGACTTATTATTCTCATATATAGTTTAGAAATTCAATGTTCAGAATTTACACAACATATGACAGAAAGTGTTTCCTTTACTGTGGCAGCCCTAACAAGTATTTACACAAACTCATAGAATGCCTTTAGTGGCATAAAAGTGAGGAGTGCACAGTATTATTCCACATTTCTATCTTTATACGTATGAGAGTAATAGCAGTATGCAAATACTTACATTGTACCTAAAATAATGGGAGCGGATTTACTATAGGAATTAAAATCACCAGAGAAATGGATTATCATGGCTTCCTAAAGGTTATTATATGGAAAAAGAATGAAATAAATCATAAACATTACTTTACAAAGAATGAATATTTTTAGTTTGATTTAACTGGAATGGTCTTATGCTTCCTTTCAGGTATTTCTTCTGAGATTTATAGCACTTCTCCTAAAATATTCTAAGTACATCTTTAAGTCAAGAATTGTGCTGATTTTGCACACAAAGGAAAGGAAACGTCTTGATTTAATTTTTAAGCAGGCTATTATATTACTTATTTAATAAAGTAGCATAGATATTGATTGCTTTATACAGGAAAAAGAAGTTCTTTTGTATTCTGTAAATTAGATACGAAAATTGCTATTGGCTAAAGCAAGTCACTTTTTATTTAGCCAATCTGTCTTACCTTATATTTACAGATATTGAACAAAAGTCCAGATTTATATTCATTCAAAATTTTATAAAATGAAAAATACTGTGTAGTATCTATTTTCTAAAAGGAAAACGTTAAATTATATATTTAACTATGTTTATTGCTAAAAATGTGAGTCTTGCAGAACATTTTGAAAGTGAGCAAAATTTGTCCACATAAAAACTCATGAAAAGGTGTATTATTTTATGTCATCCAAAAAGCAGTGAAACTTGTCCTACCCAATTATGTTCTATCTCCCATACCCTGGTACCCTGCTTTTTGCTGCCTTCTTTTCTTGTGGCACATAACTATGATAAGTTAACTATTTTGCAGCTCCAGAAAATACCTAAGGGAACTGGAAGGTTTTAAAGAGAAGGTGAAAATGGACTGCTCCTTATAATCCCACAAGATTACAAGATATTTAAATATTTAATAACAGATAAGTACACGTGGACAGAAAGAGAAAAGAAGTGAGAGAGTAAAACAAAGAGAAAAAGCAGAATGTAAGATGCTACCATTCTTAGATTTATTTAATTTTCTATTATTTTAATATTCTAATGTTGAGATGTCCTTCATTTGTGAGTTGTATTTAGAAATATATGCCAGATTGAATGTTAGCCTGTTTCTTAGTTAAATTTAAAAACTGAAGTTTTATATCACTATTTCAGCATTTGTATGTGTTCACTATAGACTCCCCAAAAATAGGAAAGTGCATTGGTCCCATGTCTGGTCTACCATTCATCTCTACCGCTACCATTAAGCAAAAGAGGGTTTGTGATTAAGTCGCCATTTCAGGAGCCAGAAAAAAACTTTTCTAGATTTTTCAAGTTCTTTAAGAATTTTTTTGCTTTCATATTGAAAATTTTAGAAGTATTACAGACACATATATCAATGATCATCAAATAACTAAGAGTTTAACTAACATGTATTTATTCACAATTATTTGAACACTGAGTTTTTGCAGTTCTACCCACCTGGGACCAATTAAAACAATGGAAGAAAGTTAATGGCTGAATAGCCAAAAGTACAAGTCAATTTTTCTGATATTCATGCTTAAAAAAAAAAAAAAATTGGTAGAAATGAGTCTTCTGACAGATTGTACTCTAACTTTTTCTAGTTTTATGAAAAATCCAAAAGCCAAAGGGATAGAAGCTCACAATTGTGAACACTGATTTAATTTCCAAAAAATTACAACTTTTTTCCTAATAGAAATGTTCATGCATTTGTAACATATCTTTTCTTCAATTTATAAATAAAATTTGAATTAGTAAAAGGTCATTTTTGTGCATATCTAGGTGGTAATTTTTAGTTACATGATTTAATAAAATTCTTTGTCTTTCTTTTAACATGTGTGTATTTGTGGGAGCTCAAACTTATATTCACATATCTCACCATGAATGAAAGTAAAACTGAAACAGGCCAAAGATGTAAATATTAAAACAGAAACAGTTAACCTGCTGGAAGTTAAAATAGTTAAATCTCTTGGAGACATATGTATAGGCAAATACTTTATGTACTAGACTCTTCACAGAAATATAAAGAACTGAGATATCATCATATAAAAAGAAAGATCAACTTTCATGACCCAAGGCCAGCTTTAACTTGAAGCTCTATGGATTTGAAAGTACAGAAGGGAATCCTTCCCTGATCCTCCTGCTGTTTTGTTGGGAATATTCAACATAGATCAAGGCTCTGCCTTGAAAGGTCATGAAGATGGGGCCCAAGTCACCTAGGCTCTGACAGTCTGGGCATTTCTTGCCAGCTGGACCACAGTTCCCTGACCCAAATAGCTCCATAGAGTTGATATTTCTTTTTATTTCCCCAAACAGAAGGTACAAAGGTGCAAACTTTCCCTCCATCCCAGGGATCTGCCTTTCTCCTTCTTTGCTTGAGCTAATCTTTTCCAGTGTCAGGACTCCAAATCTTGAAGGGGCTGATGTATTGTTTCTTACTGTTCTTCCATCTTCCTGCAAGTCCTGTAGAATTCTTTCTGAACAATAAAATTAATCTCAAATTTCAGGAAAACAGTGTTGACTGCCCCTGGAGTTGGAACATTTTCCAAGTAGGCAGGATATAATTTTGGAAAAAAATTCTATGTTTTGAACATTTATCATTAATTTTGACACTGTGAATTATTCTTCAATAAGTATAACTAACTTTTTCTTGAACAAATTATTAGCAATGAAATGTATGGTCTTACCTTTGCACATTTTAACATTCTTGATGTAAATTTGAAAAGAGCCTTCACAACAATGGCTCAGTTTAGATTTCTGGAATGTGAAATCTATCAGTTTTTTTTTTTTTTACCTTCTGTGTATATGAGTGTTCTGAGCTAAAGTGCATCTCCCCACAAAAATTATATGATCAGGTCTTAATTCTTTTGTACCTCAGAATATGACTACATTTGCAGACAGGATATTTTAAGAAGTATAAAGCTAAAAAAAATTCAGTGGAGGGCATGTACAAAAAGAGTATAGTATGAAGACACAAGCAAGTAGCCATTTACACACCAAAGACACATAAATGGAAAAGAGTCTTCCCTCACAACTCCTAGGGAGACATAAGCCTTTCAAGACTTTAATCCTGAATGTTTAATATCAAGAATTGTGAGAAAAAAATTTCTATTAATTATATCACACACTGTAATATAATATACTACATTAGGCCATTTTATCAAGCCAATACATTGGGATAATGTTTTTTTCTTTTTTGTGAACTTTATTATAAAAATATTTTGACATTGCCCTTTTATTATTTATTCAGTTCTTAATAATTTTAATTATTATTTGTTTGACCATTCATGTTTATCTGTTATCTTTATCTACTGCTTTAGAATGTCACCATATAATACTATGTATAATTCATTCATATAATCTCATTCTATTCTGTTTCATTAATATCTACCTGCCCTACATTAATAGACAGCAGTGATAATGAAAATAACAATCAATCTGAGAATTATTAAGATTTTACTAAGCCAAATACCTTTCTCAAAACTTTGTATTTATAATACATTTAATCCTTTCAGTAAATCTGTAAAATTAATGTCAATGTTATTTACATTTTCCTAATGAAACAACTGTCCCACTGAGTACAAAATACAAAGTTAGGATATAAATTCATGCAGTATGATTCCTAGATATAAAAATACATTAAAATAACAACAGAGACAACAAAAACTAACATTCATTGAGCCTGTACTCTGTCAAAAAGTCTTTGAACTGTTCCATGCATTAACTCATTTAATATTTCAAAATATCTTTGAGATAGTTAAGTATATCATCTTCATTTTCCTGTATAAAAACAAATGCAGAAATGTTAAGTATTATTCCTATTTCCACACATCTATGGAATAACAGACCGAGGGATAAACTCTGACAGGCTCTGACTGTCACAATGCCTGAACATACATATTTTCATTATTGTAATGTAGAACTAGGCAAGAACCTCAAACAGTGTCCTTCAAATCATCGTGGTTATTTTAATATTTTTTTCTCATGTATGAATTTGAAAATTACACGAAACACCTTTCATTTTGGTAATGAGAATCAAACTCAGGATCTCACACTTGCCAGGCCACTGCTATGCCACTGAGCTAAATCCCTGGCCCTTGAAACACATTTTAAGCTTTACAACCTAGTTATGATTCAAAACATATTTAATGTTATGTATGTATGTATATATATATACATACACATTTAAAAATTTATTTAACATTAACAATTTATAACAGAAATATAGGATTAAACTATTAGTTACTAATTATTTAAATTATATTTTATATTAAAAGTATTAACAGTAAGAGATACCTTTTTTATTTCTAAAAGTCATTAGGGCCATCATGTTAGTGTCAGCAAAATGACGATCTGGATCACCTGATAATTTAGTTTGATCTGTGTGATGTTCTTATTTGACAAGTTTTGACCAATAAAAGTGACACTTTCTCATATTTCAACCCGGTACTATGAATAGAGATGAGTCAAACTGTGGAAAATACAAATACATTTAAATTCACTGCTTCCCACTCGATTCAGAATTGCACTGATTATATGTTATTATATTTCAACCAATTATTTCAATAATCAAATTGTTATGCATCTCATTATTATCCATTCAGCCAATGAATGTTTTGAAATTTACTATGTGTTTTGGGGAGGAGCAAATATGTAACTCATTTTAATAACCTGAAAAAATCTTCATGAGAAATTTACTAACAGTGTGGAGTTATATTTCATAAAAATGTTCAAAGAGCTGGGCATGGTGGCTCACACCTGTCATTCCAGCACTCGGGAGGCAGAGATAGGAGGATTGCTGAGTTCAAGGTTTGCCTGGGCTACATAGTGAGCTCAGAGCCATCCTGAACTACAAAGCAAGACCCTGTCTCAAAAAAAAAAGAAATGTTCAAAGACAGGATTTATGTAAAAATTCTAAAAAGTTCAGTGATGGATCCCAGAAACCTCTTAAAGGCATCTTATATAATTCAATGAATGCCTCTTTTTGAAAATAAAAATATTGAACCAAAAAAGTAGAGGCTATTAAGAAGAGTAATAGACAGTTGTACTTACGTTTCACATAGGTTCTATAACCATCCAATGCATGCCATATATTTCTTTTAATTAAAGCATGGAAGAATATAGAAATTCTGTAATTTGTCTCATAACGCTCATAAGCTTAGTAGCAATAAACTTTGCTAAATACTGAGTTTGAGAAAATGCTGTGCAGGCAGATGGTGACTATGAGCCTCAAGTCTCTCCCAAAGCTGCAAACAATACCATCTGCTGCTTTGCTGATTTCTTTTTTGTTCACTGATATCAAATTTAATGGGAGATCACACTCTACATTCTAATTTTGCATCCTGGCCACGATGGTGGGAGCTGTATTCTCTCTTGGTATAATCTTGTTCAAGTTAATAAGGGATTTTTGCTCTTCCATAAAAAACTTACTCAGGGTTTCCCACTTCTCCATCCAAGAGGAGATAAAAGGGACTGAATTTATCCTCCTGCTAAAACAAATGGTAGCACCATACCAAATATATGAGCAATATTTTCCAAACACTACTCATTGATGAACAAAGGATAACTTCTAAATAGAAGATGACTAATGTGAAATAAGCAGTTGCTCATGCTTTCTGCCTGGAGATTATTTTATTTTATTTTATTTTAAATTAGTATAAATTTAAAATATTCTATTTTAAATTAATATTAAATATTGATGGTCTTGAAAGTAAAACCTAAAATGATTCAACTACTTCAAAATAACTACTTGCCAGATCAAAGCTCAAGAAAATTGATGGAATTTCTTTAAATATCCAGTCCTGATAAGTAAATTTCATGTCAGAAACAAAAATGAGCAAGAACACAAAATAGGACAATAGTGAGGCAACATTTTAGTTCACTAAAGTTGGCACAGATATTAGCTTAGCAAATAAGAACAGAAAGCAGTATAGAGCCAGGTGACTCTAGACTGAGCCCTCTACAAACTTTGAGCTGAATAAACTTTTCCTCCTTTAACCAGGAGTGTTGAATATTATTTTTTCTCAGCATCTTCAGCAACAAGAAAAGTAACTAAAACAAAATTGTTTCTTTTGCCTGAATTTGCACCCGTGTTTTCCCAATGTGGTACAAAGAACAGACCCCCAAAGACAAGAGCTTCTTCTACAAAGCTGAAACACTACACAGAAATGCAAAGCAGGACATGATACTCATGCACAATGCCATTAGAAATCATCACGCCTGGTTTAGATCAATTAGACTGGATTTCAAAAGAAAACATTTTAAAGGAATAAAGGCTCAAAAATTCATGCAACACCCCTATCAAAATATACAAAACTGAAACTAAAAAACGGGGGGGGGGACAGGAAAAGATGTACAAAAATATTTAAAAGAAGAAAAGTTGACTTCCTATATGTGATGAAAAATCATCTATACAGCCAACAATTTTGTAAAGAAGAAGAATAAACAAAGTGAGGCCTCAGATATGCAAAGATTTGAAAGGCTATGAAATACACTTGAAATATTTGGAAAAAAAGTAAAAAAAAATCATGGTCAAAAAAGCACATTAGGAATAATATATCCATTTTCATTGGAATCAGGAAGGCCAGAAACAAGGAGAAAAAAATTTTCAAAATTGAAAAGGACAAAGATCAGCCAAACTATCAATATCCTTTAAAAGTGAAGATGAAACATATTTCAGAAAAAAGAGTAAGAGAAATAATTGCTGCTAGTCTTAATAAATGAAGTCTCTCAGAGTGGAAGAAAATGACACCAGATAATTAAATTCAAAGGAAAAAAATAATTATATATAAAAACTGTATATATATATATATATATACACATATATATATACATACATTTAATATGTATTGAAATGATAGCAAAAAACCAAAATAATAAATAGAATTATATTACTGTAAATTCCCTTCATTTTTCCTATAATTTTCCTAGAATTTCCTGTAATTATTCTACAGTAAAATACTAAAAATTACTAATTTGGAGTACTTTGTGATAAGGTGTGCATTAAATATTTTAAAATGTAATAAAAATAAAATGATTCCTGGGTTCTGAGGGTCTGGAGCAAGAGGAACAGAGATTCAATCCAGCCTGGGCAACTTACATTACTTAGTGAAATCTTGTCTCAAAATAGAAAATAAAATAAAAAAGAACTAGAGATGTACTTAGTGCAAAGGCCCTGAGTTACCAATACTACAAAATAAATAAATGAGTAAATAAATACATGGAATAAACATAAGAATAAAAATGTCATGCCAAAATTAAATTTAAATAACACTGTATTGTGAGAAAAAGGAGCATCTTATAATGATAAAACGACCAATCTCTAGGGAAATAGAACACTTGAAAACAACCCAAATACCCATCAACTGTAGACTGGATAAGGAAGATTAGTGTTTTTTGTTGTTTTTTTTAAATAAAATGGAGTATTACTCTGCTATAAAGAATGATGAGATGAATCATTAATACTCAGATTGATGTACCTTCAGGACATAGTCATAAGTGAAATAAATAGGTCACAGATGTGCAAATATCATATATTTTAATGATGTCAGAAACTGAAGCTCTAAATGTGTTCTAGAATGCATGATCGATATTGTGAAATAGTAAATATTAAAAGGGAAATGGGGCTTGGGGTTAATAATGAAGAAAGATAAAAATTGATGTTAAAGAAAAGGAAACAATGTTTGTATATAAAGGGATGGAGGATGTAGGGGAGGGGGAAAATGAGAAGTTGTATCATATACTGGTACAAATTTTCAATGTGGAGTTTAATTGTGATGTGTATATATAATGTACCAATAAAATGTAAAAATTAAAAAAAAAGGATTCTAAAATCAGAATTCTAAACCATGCTGATAAAAATACAAGAACAAAAAGACAATTCAACCGGGTGTGGTGGCTCACGCCTGTAATCCCAGCACTCGGGAGGCAGAGACAGGAGGATTGCTGAGTTTGAGGCTTGCCTGGGCTACATAGTGAGCTCAGGGCCAGCCTGAACTACAAAGCGAGACCCTGTCTCAAAAAAAAAAAAAAAGAAGAAGACAATTCAACAATGATAATCAGCATAAAATTAGCAGACATAGTTTGTGAAAGTACATGTGAATGATATGTGGAACATTCCACTCAATAACAAAACAGGCATTCTTTTTAAACGTATGTGAAATTTATTTTAGGTTGTAAAACAAGTTTTAATACATTTAAAAGAGACTATGGAAATATGTCTTTAGAGTAAAATTAAAATAGAAATTAACAACAAGTAGAAATTTTGAAGTCCTAAAATATTGCAAATTAAAAAAATAAATTCTACATTGTCTTCCATCAAACATGATATAAGAAAAATTTTAAAGCTGTTTTAACTGTTTGAAACTGAAAAAAATTGGAATGCAGTTAAAATAGAAAAAAAAGGAAAAGGTACACTGATGAATATCTATACTAAAATAAAAAAGATTAAAAAGACAACATAACTTTGTATATTAATACGTTAGAAAATGAATAACCAACTAAATCCAAAGCCATCAGAAAAAATATGTAAAACAGAAAACAAAAGGCTAAAGAAAATTAGTGAAATCAAAAGTTGATTATTATATCAGAATTTCAATTACTAAGCTAGATTAAAAATCAAATAGAAAGGACAATAATATCAAAGCAAAAAATGAGAAAATATTACCCAAACCCTTACAAATAAAAAGATACAAATAAGGGTTTATGTAAAGTCATTAAACTTCCACAACCAGATTCACACAAAGATCTCATTGATGAATTATCTAAAATATTTCAAGAGCAGACCCTAGATTACAGAAGAGAGTTGTATGCCAACATGAGGGCTAAAGAATCACAAAAGTTCTTATGAACAAAATTTTCCATGAACAAAAACAAAAAAAGTAATCAATGTACCAGCAAACCACCCAGGATCATGTGACAGTAATATGCCACAACCAAGAGATTTATGTCAGAAATTGAAAGTGCATGTAAACATGACAAACAGAATGAAGGTGGAAAACACTAAGTTCTGTAGATATAGCACATAACATTTGAGTAAATTAAGTCATTCACTATTAAAAGTCTTATAAAAGTAAAAAATAAATTGCAAACGTTCATAAAGTGAATGTGGGAGAAAAACATCAAATAACATACATAAAGGTGAAAAGGCTAAATTTCATCTCCCTAACATTTAAAAAAAAAAAAAAACAGAAACTTGTGTTTCAAATACTTTCCTTCCAAATTATACTGACAATTCTAGATAGTTTAATAAAGAAATTAAAAACAGTAATTTGTAGAGATATAAAACTATGTTTTATTTGGAAAAGACATAGTTTAAGTATAGAAAAATTCTGTGAAACCTAAACACAGCAAAAAGTACTAGCTCCAACACAGACTGTAATAAGTCCATAGGATACAAAATAGAGGCATCAAAATAGTTCAATTTTGTATGCTGGCAATAAAGAATATAAAATCATATTTTAAAACATTTTTATTCATAAAATAATAAAATATACACATATATGCATCACTTAGTGCTGGTAATTGTAAGAATTAAATAAGGGCGATAGGAAATGAGGAAGAAACACATAAATGGAAAAGCTGGGGCCATGTGGAACACAGCCTATTGATGGTAAAACTGTGACCCACTCAGTACATGTTCAGTGTGTTGATTTTATTCAGTTTTGAGGAGGTGTGTTCAGGGCAGTTTCAGAAACAACAAGCTCTTTGTACTCTGCTGAAAACATATAAAGTAAGACACTCTCACGGCCAACTAGCCATGTTGCAGTTAGTTACCAGGAATGTGGAACTTCTCCTGCTTCCTCCTTATCTCCTGAGCTCAAGACAAAAGGCTGAGTACGAGAAAGTGTCTTTGGCCTTAATATCCCCCATGTTACTCAGAGGTTCAGTGGAAGACCCTTGACTCAGTCACTTTTTACAGCTCTCTACACATTTAAGTAAATTTAACAACAATTATAAGATTTTTTAAAATATCTTTTTTTGTACATTGTATACACACATATTCAATATTGGGAATCTGTACCAGTATATGACATGATTAAATTCTCACTTTTTCCCATTCTCCTACCCACCCCACAATCCTCCACCCCCTAAATACATAAGCTTTGTTTCCCTCTTATATTACTATCACATTTTTTCTTTATCCCTCTTTACTCACTCCTCCACATTTCCCTTTACATATTTTCTATTTCACAATATCCATCATACATTCTAGAACTTGCTTACATCTTCAATTTCTCATACCACAGAACAGATATGATATTTACATATTTGTGACCTATTATTTCACTTATGAATCTGTCCTCAAGGTATGTCCATTTGAGTATAAATGACTCAAATCTATCATTCTTTAAGGCAGAGAAATACTCCATTTTATGGAAAACCACATCTTTATCCAGTCTCCAGTTGATGAGCATTTGGGTTGTTTCCAAGATTGAGCTATCACAAACTGAGTTGCTATGAACATGGTTGCACATATATCATTATGACATGATTTTTAAAATTCTTTTGTGTATATTCCTAATAGGGCAATAGCAGGGTCAAATGGGACCTCTAATCCTAGTTGCTGTTGTTTTTTTTTTTTTAATAAGAATCACCACACTGAATTCTATAGAGTTTGTATCAGTCTACATTCCAACCAACAGTGGAGAAGGGTTCCATTTTCTCCACAATTTTGCCAGCGTTTATTTTGGTCTAAATTCCAGATAGTAGCCATTCTTTGTGGAATGAAATGAATGCTTTTTGTGGTTTTTTTTTTTTTGTTGTTTTTGTTTTTGAGACAGGGTCTCGCTTTGTAGTTCAGGCTGGCCCTGAGCTCACTATGTAGCCCAGGCAAGTCTCCAACCCAGCAATCCTCCTGCCTTTGCCTCCTGAGTGAGAGTGCTGGGATTGCAGGCATGAGCCACCATGCCTGGCACTGTGGTATATGGTATTGATTGCTGGTGGGCGTGAGTCACCACACCCAGCATTGTAAGTGGTTACAGGGATTGAACTCAGGGCCGATTGTGAGGCAGGCCCTGGAACCACGGAGCTAAATCTCCAGCCCATGAAATGAAATCTTAGTGTTGTTTTCATCTGCATCTCTCAAATGACCAGTGATGTTGAGCATGTCTTCATATGCTTCTTGGCAGCTTTTACTTCTTCCTCTGAAAAGTTTCTGTTCATTTCAGATGCCCATTTTTGGGTCTTTAAATTTGGGAAGACTGCATTTTTAAGAGCTCTTTATATATTCCAGATAGTAGGTCTTTGTCTGAGATACAGCTGGTAAAGATTCTTTCCCAATTTATTGGTTGTCTTTTCACTCTGCTGATGGTCTCCTATGCTGTGCAGAAGCTTTTTTTAATAAAAAGAGGTCCTATTTGTTGATTTCCTCTGCTAGTTCATGTGCTGTAGAGGTTTTGGTCATAAAGTCTTTGCCTAAGCCAATGTCTCCAAGAGTTTTATCTTACCTGTTTTGCAGCAGACTTAGTATTTCTGTTTTAATCTTTAAGTCTCTAATCCACTTTGATTTTAGTTTTGTAGACCATGACAGAGATAGGTCTAGCTTTAGTCTAGAGAAGGATAAAGCCCAGATTTTCCAGCACCATTTAATACAAACCATCTCCAAGAAAACAAAAAGGAAAATCTGGATAAATGGAGAGACATTTTATGGGCAAAACCAGAAAGAAACAAAACCTATAGGAATGTAACTCACTACAAATGGACTCATAAATCTATCTTTATTTAAATCCCAGCCAGAGTATTATAGACTTTAACAAGTTGAGTTTAATGTTTGTGTGGAGACCACACATAAGCAAAATAACTGAAAAGAAATGAAGCTGGCAAATTTTCTTCATCTAATTTCAGAAGATACCATATAGCTACAGTAATCCATATGCTATGGTACCATTGAAAATGCAGACACAGATAAATAGACTAGAAATAAGGATACAAAATACCTTGTTACCTTTATAGACAGTGGGTTTCCAATAAAAGTGCCAACACAATCTAACGACGGGTTTTTTTTTTTAAAGAAACAAATCCAATCATATACCACCTCATGAAATAAACAAGTACATACATTAATATCTGTGCCTCAAATCCCTGTGAAGAAACCAAATCCCAAGAAAAATCATTGCAAATCTTAGGTTTGATAAAGGATTTGTGTGGAAAACATATAAAGAACTCCTACAATGTAACGATAAGGCAAAAAAATGATAAAAATGGGGAAGGAAGGCCAGAGATTTAGCTCAGTGGTTCCATTGCCTGCCTTGCAAGTGCAAGGCCCTGAGTTTGATCCCAGTAACCACATACAATGCTGGGCATGGTGACTCACGCCCACCAACAATCAATACCACATACCACAGTGCCAGGCGTGGTGGCTCACGCCTGCAATCCCAGCACTCGGAGGCAGAGGCAGCAGTATTGCTGAGTTCAAGGCTTTGCCTGGGCTACATAGTGATCTGAGGGCCAGCCTGAACTACGAGGCTGTCTCAAGACCAAGCGAGGCCATGTCTCAAAAAAAAAAAAAAATGGGGAAGGAAGACATACAGTCTATAATACACACATAAAATAGTACTTTTTATAGAAGCCATTAGGATAACCCAGGCAAAATTCTACATAAATCTAAATATGACTACAATAAAAATAATAAAGAGTGTGGAGAATAGAGAGATCAGAATCCTTTTGTACTGTTGACAGAAATGGTGCATAGTTGGCCACTTTCTCTTAAATTTAAATATATGCATACTGTATAATGAAGCCATCCTGATCCTCACTAGTTTATACAAGAGAATTGTATATGATCATTAGAAATAGGTTTATATTTATAGTAAGAAAACTATGTAAACATATGTATAGCAGCTTTATAATTAAAAATCCAGCATCTCAAACAATCTGTGAATGTATCAATAAATTATGATGTATCCTTAGAATGAAATACCATTATTCATAATGAGTTACTGACATATAATAATATAGGCATATTTCAAAGTATGATTAGCAAAAACAGAATGTAAAGAAAATATACTGTGTGTCTGAATTTGTCAAAATTCTAGAAAATTCAAAGCAATCCCTATAACTCACTGCCAAAGACTAGAATAAGATGGGGCTGGCAGGGGGAGTTAGAAGAGCAACAAAGATATTTTGGGAACTGAATAATATGCTACTTATTTCAACTGTTATATTTTGAAAGACATATGAGAATATATATCAAAACTTAACAGTTAGTGCAATTAACTAGGTAGAATTTGTCATTCTTCAGTTATACTCTCAATAAATTATTAAAGTAAAGCACCTAACTGGAGCTTTAGACTTTCTACTGTAGGACTTCAAAAACAGTGAAATATGACGTGAACTTTAGTCGTGACTCAAGTTTTAGCTGCTGAGCACTTATGCTTAAGGGATTTCTTTTACAGACATGCTAATTAAGGCCAACTGTCGCAGATAAAATTGAGAAATGTCTTACTGCAAAGGCTTCTTTAACTTTCCTGGAAAATATAATTTTCAGGCATGATAGAAGAAAACTGGCTTTACTTTCTTGCCAATTTTAAACATTTTTGTGGATTCACAGCCTTAAGATCTGACATTAATTATGTAAGTTGAGAGAATGAAAGACAATGCAAAAATCAGTTTAATTAATAAATTTTAAGAAGTCCATTTCCACCCAGCTGGAAATTTGGTATATAATGAAGGAAAAATATGCTCTGTGATGAACAATATGTTTTAAATAATTAGCAGGAACTTTTCTCTGGTATCTCTGCTTGGAGATATCTATTTTTACACAAGAAAAGGTAATTCTCTAAATTATTTCTTCATAAAATGAAGAACTTTATGAGGTAATTGAAGAGGAAAATTAGTTTATGACTGGAATACCGTGCTTCTATAAGGTATATAGGATATGAATATTTTGGTTCTCTCTTGCTTATTAAAAAATTGTTTTTAGATCACAGAATGACTTTTCAAAATTTGTTATTTTACTAAAGTTTGTATAAATAATATAGTACAAATATTAGAAATAATTTGGAGTTTAGTGGTGTTAAAGTGTAGAACAAGTTGTAAACAAAACACTTCTAAAAAAAATATTATTTTTTCCCATTCCCCTGCCCAAAAATCACTTCTTTAAACAGATAAAAATGACAGAGTATAAAAACTTGGGTGTACACATTAGAAAAAATAAAGACTATGTAAATACTTTTATACTAAATTTATGGAGACATCATAGATTAATTCAAATTACCTTTGGCCTCTACAATTGCAAGTGATGCTCAAAGTGGTGGCTATGAACTTTCAGGTGTTTATTAGCAGAATGAACTACCTTTGGGTAACTTGGTCATTGAAATCCCTGCACCTGCATTTTCAGTCTCTTATCTAAGGAACAGCAATGTAGTGGGTTCTGGGATATACGATGTCCTCTGAGGTCTTCCATATGAAGATAATATCATCTGCTGAAAAATATCATATTGTTACTCTTTTTGAAGTGTGTATACTGTCAGTCTAAATGAACTCTATCTCATTAATTCACACTCATCAAAGAAAACATAAGTACCATGCTGGGGTAAAATACTGTTTTAAAATGAAATAAAATAATAGTTATTATTTGTGTTATTTTAGTTGTCTTCAATATTAATTAAAAGAACATAATGATCCATTTAATTATAAATATTTAGCCATATACTTTGATGGAGTTATATTATTTATAATAATTCAATTTGTTTAAGGGGCTGGAGATTTAGTTCAGTGGTTTTAGGGCCTGACTAGCAAGCACAAGATGACTCACGCCCACCAGCAATCAGTACCACATACCACAGTGCTGGGTGTGGTGGCTCACTCCTGTAATCCCAGCACTTGGAAAGAAGGAAGATTGCTGAGTTTGAGCATTGCCTGGATTACATAGTGAGAGCTCAGGCCTGTCTCTCTCTCTCTCTGTCTCTCTCTCTGTCTCTCTCTGTGTCTCTGTCACTCTCTCTCTCTCTCTCTCTCTCTCTCTCTCTTTCTCTCTCTCTCTCTCTCACACACACACACACACACACACACACACACACATATATTGCTTTTTGTGCTGTAAATTGAATCCTCTTGATTTCTAATTTCATGGTTAACATTATAGTTAAGTAACCTCTTTTTTTTTCCATGGAATTAATTCAAAACTAGATATAATCCCAACTAGAAATCAAGCTTTTTTGGGTGCAGAGGATTATACAATTCTTTTTTTTTTTATCATTTAAGTATTGTGTACTAGCTTAACAACTGGGGTGGTTGAATCCCAGATAATTTTGCAATGAATTTATATTGTCTAGCTTGATTCTAACAGGATTTGAGCAATCTAAATATAGAAATTCAAGCTCATTAAATATTTTCAAGGATGTTAAATATATTTTCTATATCATGATGTTAATAGCAGCACTGTGACTACAAGAAGCAATGTTTTTCCAAGGTTTTATAGTCAAACCTTTCTCTTTCTTTCTTTCTCTTTCTTTCTTTCTTTCTTTCTTTCTTTCTTTCTTTCTTTCTTTCTTTCTTTCTTTCTTTCTTTCTTTCTTTCTTTCTTCTTTCTTTCTTTCTTTCTTTCTTTCTTTCTTTCTTTCTTTCTTTCTTTCTTTCTTTCTTTCTTTCTTTCTTTCTTTCTTTCTTTCTTTCTTTCTTTCTTTCTTTCTTTCTTTCTTTTTCTTTCTGCCAGGCAGGGTCTTGCTTTATATTTCAGGCTGGCCCTGAGCTCACTATGGAGCCCAGGAGGGAATCCTTGAACTCAGCGATAATTTTGTCTCTGATGGCTAAGTATTGGGATTACAGGCATAGCCATCAGGCCTGGCATAGTGGTATATGGTACTGATTGCTAGTGAGCATGTGTCACCATGCCCAGTGTTGTTGTATGTGATTATCAGGATGGAACTAAGTACCCTGGGCTTCCAGTCAGGCACCAGAACCACTGAGCTAAATCTCCAGCACTCTTTGTATTATTTTTAAGTACTGTTTGGCAATATACTTCTGAGATAGTACTATTTTGAAATTTCATAGTATGTTATTTTTTTATGTTAGAATGTTAAAATAGTATGTTATAATACTATATTCTAACATAGTATGTTAGAATAACACTGTTATTCTAACAGTGTAAACTATTTTCCGCCACAAGACTAAACATGTTTAATGGATACAAAATATCAAGTACCATTCAGTTGCTGTCTTTCTAAACTTAATCTCACAATAGATATTTTTAATTGAATTCTTTATTGGTACAATTTATATACATCTCAAAATCACATATAACATTGGGAAATTTGTACCAGTATATGCCACAGTTAATTCTCATTTTTACCCATATCCCTACCCACTTCCCCCTCCTCCCCCCTTATACATGCTCTTTTATTTTCTTTCTGTATCATATTTATTCCTTCCCCTCATCATATTCCCACACCAAGTTTCCTACAGAAATATTCCACTCTATAAAAGCTGTCCTACTTTCTAGAACTCATTTGCATAAAGAATGTCAAGATCGATCCATTTAGGTGCAAATGGAGACATCTGGAGGATATACTAATAAGTGAAATCAATAGATCACAGATAGACAATTTCCGGATCTTCTCTTTGGCATGAACACCTGTAGATATTTTTATCAGAATATTTAAAAGTTAAAGGAGATATCTTGATACTTGCCAAAAACTAAAATAAAAGAAGATTAAAGTTATCTAAAATGTTATGTGATATTTTGGGGCACGATTTTATTTGAAGTTTGAGCATAGAAAGTTTTTAACTTGTTCAAACAAATATTTTGTATACATTTGCTAGTTTAATTGTTCAGCTGCTTTTCAGAAGGGAGGCTTTCATTTTTCTGATATCTGGGTCATTGTGTATTTATACTTTCATTCTCAATATATATCACAAACTTTCCTAGTAAAAAATCCAAATGTTCTGGTCAGAACATTTCGATTTCATTTGTTATTCTGAATTTACTATACCACTGTGAATTTTAATTCAAGAATTTTTTTGATTATATGATAAATGTTTTCACTTATTGACTCTTGGCAAACAAATGTGAGGTATTTGAACCCTTTTCTGTCCTCTTAGCTTCCAGGATATTGTCATGTAAGGGAATTGTTCACCACACATTCGTTGTGCACATTTTGTTTTTCCACAGTCCCAAAGCAAGGCAGCCAACTTACCACGAGTTAAAATCTCTTCAACATGAGCCAAAGTCTATTTTCCCTCTCTGCAACTTCATTATCTCAGATATTTTGTAACTGCAATGGAAGGCTCTTTTACAATCTTTTTTTAAAAATAGAATTCTTTATTGG
Source organism: Thryonomys swinderianus (assembly GCA_004025085.1). Classification (NCBI taxonomy): domain Eukaryota; kingdom Metazoa; phylum Chordata; class Mammalia; order Rodentia; family Thryonomyidae; genus Thryonomys; species Thryonomys swinderianus. The sequence continues at coordinate 128 of PVIC010032834.1, read as the reverse complement.
TACAATTTATAAACATCTCACAATCACATATAACATTGGGGAATTTGTACCAGTATATGACACAAGTTAATTCTCATTTTTACCCATATCCCTACCCACCCACACATCCCCACCCCCTTTATACATAC
>PVIC010032833.1:0-20474 GCA_004025085.1 Thryonomys swinderianus | reverse complement strand
GGTCACTCCTAGTGTGGAGGAAGCCATGTCCGTAGACACGTGTGTGGTGTGTGGCGTGTACCTGTGTCCTCAGTCAGCACAGACTGTGTTGGACACGTGTGTCCTCGGTCACTCCTAGTGTGGAGGAAGCCATGTCCGTAGACACGTGTGTGGTGTGTGGTGTACCTGTGTCCTCAGTCAGCACCGACTGTGTTGGACACGTGTGTCCTCGGTCACTCCTAGTGTGGAGGAAGCCATGTCCGTAGACACGTGTGTGGTGTGTGGCGTGTACCTGTGTCCTCAGCACCGACTGTGATGGACAGGTGTGTCCTCGGTCACTCCTAGTGTGGAGGAAGCCATGTCCGTAGACACGTGTGTGGTGTGTGGTGTACCTGTGTCCTCAGTCAGCACCGACTGTGTTGGACACGTGTGTCCTCGGTCACTCCTAGTGTGGAGGAAGCCATGTCCGTAGACATGTGTGTGGTGTGTGGCGTGTGGCGTGTACCTGTGTCCTCGGTGAGCTCCGACCGTGGTGCACGCGTGTGTCCTCAGGCCTCCTCTGACTCACAGTGCCCCCTCTGTGTGAGGAATGGAACGCTCAGCAGCCGGCTCCTCAGAAGATTCCTCTCCGGCCTGCTCTGGGCGCCACCTGCCTCCTGCGCAGTTTGCATCCGTCAGGGGAGGATGAGCCATCCCTGATCAGCTGCTGAGCGCGAAACCCATTATGAACGCGTGGCTGATGTTCTTTGAGGGGCTGACTTTGGGAAGAGTCCCAGATGCCTGCTCGGTGGCGAGGTGGCCGGCGGGGACAGTCCTGGGCAGCAGCCCGTGTCGGGGCAGCTTCCCAGCAAGGCCCTGCCAGAGCGGTGGATGTTTCGGGAGCCAAGGAAGACCGTGGAGGGGCCGCGGGAGGGCCCACCTTCCTGGACTGGGGTGCGCACGTCCTCCCGGGCCTGGCCTCCACGCTGAGCCCTCACTGCGTCCCTTCCCTGACCCTCCAGGTCTGTGTCTAGCGCCGCACACGGGTGAGGCGATGTCTAGACATTTTGGTTCACAACTTTCCGGAGCAAGAGGACTCCCACTCCGGCTGCCTGGGCCCTGCTAACCCACAGCGGGCCAGGCTCTGCGCAGGCAGGCAGCGGGTCCAGGCTAGCTGGGTCCAAGTGCTGGGCACACGGAGTTGCGGTGCCTGCGATCATGCCCAGGCTACCCTCCCCACGTGGGCTGCCCCTGGCTGGTCCTTAGAGCCTCTGCTTACCTGCGATCAGACTGCAGCCGGACTGTGGGACGTCCAGGAATTTCTGGGTTTCAGATAATGGTATTTCCCATGTCCATGTGATAATTTGGGCATACTATTAGAAAAACTGTCCATCTGAAATCCGGACACCATCAGACCCTTAGGCTTTCTTTTCTGAACCTACCCAGTCTGTGTGACTGTGCCTCTAGCCAGTGCTCCCCACCCGCCCCATGCTGGCTCCGGCCAAGAGCAGGTACCCTGGCCTGGCGCCTGCAGGCTCTTGGGGCCAGATAAGGGCCACTCGGCTGCGTGTGCACACACAAGTGAGAGTCACACAGAGGAGCTGGCTTGGGGCTCCGCCCAGGCCCTCCCAGCCCTGGAACTCGCCACCTCCTCTGCCCACAACTCTGGAATGTCCAGCCTCCGAACCAGAGCTTCCCCACCCAGCTGCACGGTGGCTGCAGCCCTTGCAGGCTACCTGACCTTGCCCGCTGGGCACCACCTGGCGCTGAGCTCTCTGAGCAGCTGCTTCTGCCAGCTCTGCTTGCCAAAGGCCTCGAGGGTCCTGGGACATCATCACGGCGATGCTCAGGGCAGGACCGGCCTGGCTGGCAGATACTGCCCTTCCCATGGCCTCCTGGGCCTTGGGTCCCCGGATGTCAGGCCGGCTAGCAGTGCCCACCTGCTTGGTTCTGGCCTGGATGGGGGAGTGCTGGGGGCCGGAGAGGGAGGCCACGGCCCATCTGCGGACACTCCTGTCTCTCTCAGGACCTCAGGACGCCGTTCACAACAGGCCCGAGTCCAAAGCCTGCTCATCTGCAGTGTGGGCAGAAGCCGTGAGGGTCCCACGGTGGCTTGTCTAAGCCCCTCTGCTCTCAATCACTCACACCGGGGCAAAAGCAGGGCCTCGTGCCCCTCCAGCCTGGGGACACAGCTGTGGTGGGGTCGGGCACCCCTTTCCACGTGATTCCAGTAACGCCCCGAGCGGCGGGCAAGTACGAGAGATTCTCTGGACACGTCAGAGCAACTTCAGGACGACCTCTGCTGAAAAGTGTAAATTTTATTCCAGTGAAAAACGAGGTAAAGAGTTTAAAAGAAACTGTGTTCTCTGTCTTGGGATGTGAATTTGGGCTGCACACACAAACATTCCTGTAGGCACGCGGGGCACACCTGTACGGACTTGTACACACACACACACACACACACACACACACACGCTTACGCGGTCACGCCTCTGGCTGCTAGGTTCCCACACCGTGGCCACAGCCCTGATGTTGGGGTGAGTTCCTGGCTGTGGCGCCCGCCTCTGTTCCCAGTCTGCATTCACAGCTCTCCGCTCCCGTCCTCTCGCCTTCCTGCCGAGGTTCTGCCACCACACTGTGGGGCCCTGTGCAGGACGAGGAGCTGCGGCGGAGGGCTGGGTGCTGCGCGCAGGGTCTACCTGTGAGCTGATGTGTGTGCTTCCAGCATAGTTCCGGCGGTGCTCTTCAGTGATTGACATGGAAGTCACCGAGTGAGGGAGGAAGACCCGCCCTGGGTGTGGGTGGGGTCAATGAACAACCAATGGGGTTATAGTCCGGGTAGGGTAAAGGGGGAGCAGGCCCTTTCGCTTGTTTAGGGCTCCTCTCAAGACCTTTGGGTGTTGAGATCCAGTCCCTCCAGGTTTAGCACAGACTCCGTGGCTTCCACACGGACTCGGACAGGACTCTGCAGCGAGCCCAGCCTTCCGACCTCCCCCCAGAGCTTCAGCTCTCCACTGCAGACAGTTGCTACCGCTGAGCCACAGGTGGCCATTGGAGTCCTGCCGAGCAGACTCTTTATGTATCCCATAATATTTTATGTTAAATCTGCTCCTCTCGTGCGCCTGGTTGACGGAGCAGGGATCTGAACAGTGCGGCACAAGCTGTGTTAGACATCAGTGTGCAGTGGCAGGAGGTCTTTGGGGCCAGTGGATCAGGTACTGTGGTCGAGCGCAAAGGGATAACAAAGTGGGGCCAGGCATGATGTTGTGGGCTTGCGGTCCCAACACTCAGGAGGCTGAGGCAAGAAGGTTGCTTGGACACAGAAGCTCCGGACTGTCTTGAAAGAAAAAATACACGCGTTGGGCTCAAGTGCTCCACCCCTTCCCTTTGTCCTCTGGTCCCTCAGCCACACTGGCCTAGGGGCGCGCGACGCTCCCAGCCTCTTGTGCTGGACCTAGCTGGGCACTCAGAGGGTGCTTGGCCTCGAGGGCAGCGCTGATGATGCCTGTCCTCGCGACCGATGTTTCCTAGAAACCGGGCTTCAGACCTTCCGCCTCCGGGCACTCATCCGCATGTGGGGCACTGCAGAAAGCAGGGCTCCGGAGTAGCGGAGGGGACTCAGGGAGCTGGACAACCCCACAGAAGATGGCTCCTGGGAACCCCGTGTTCAAATTAGAGAGGCCTTTGGGTGCTGTCCGGACCGTGCCAGGTGAGGCTGATGAGCAAGCCTGGCTCCCCGAAACCCCGAGGCTGGCTCCAGACCCCGTTCTCTTCCTAGGGGCAGGCCGAGGGGCAGCATTGTCCAGGCCAACATGCCAGGCTGGGCTTAGCGATGGTGGCAGCGGACTGCATGGCTCCGGCTGCCCCCCGTCCTCTGTCCCACTGGGGTTCCGCCAGGGCCCAGGGAAGTGCAGTGCCTCCAGACCTCAGCTCTCACGCGCCCTGTGTCCGCAGGGACTGGCCGGTGCGAGGAGCCAGGTCCCCTCCTGTGTCAGGCTGCCTGGCGCCTGTGTGCTTGGAAGATGGTTTTGCTGAAGCCAGAGACGCTGTAGAAGCAGGTACCGGTCGCAGCCGAGGTGAGGAAGGGTTTTCTCGCTACACCGGGTCGGCCACTCTCTGTGGGAACTTGAGCCCAGGCCCTGCTGTGCTCCTGCTGACCAGGTCGGAGGGCAGGTCGGAGCGCCTCACTGCAGGGTGCTTGAAGCACAGCACCAAGTGTTATTCGTTCTTAAGAGCGAATGTCTGGAGGGCATAATGTTCCCTGACTCACTCCCGGCCCTCCTCCCGAGACCGCGGCTGGCCTCTCCACCCTCTGCTGCCTGCTCTGCATTATTCACGGCTGATCAGGTTTCGGAGGAATCATCTGTCTGCTCACCGCATGTCCCTGAGCGCCAGGCGCTAACCCCGCCGCCCTCCAGTCTGACGGGGAAGCCGGTGCTCTGCCGCTTTATGGCTCTGTGAACCCTTGTCCTTTTGGAGCCTAGAACCCGGGCCCTTGGTGACTGGCCCTTGCCGTGTGCACCAGGCCGATGTGAGGGTGACCACAGGGCCTTGTGTCTCTAAGCCCCACCTGGCAGAGGCCAACCTGGGGCTTGGGGCCAAGTTAGCCGGTGTCTTCTGGGCCAGACACGGTCTCGGCAGAGAAGAATGGAGCTGCGGATATCCCTGGGCCGCCTGGGGCCTCTGTCCCTGGAAGGACGCGGGGTGCGGATGAGGACACACATGCTATGCAGGAAGGAATTTGGCCTCGGGAGGATGCTGTGTACAGCAGAACCACTTACATTTTCTCCTGATGCCACTGAGGATTCATCCAGCTTCTCTGGTTATCTCCAAATGGGTGGAAGATAGATTTCTTCATCTTTTCATAACTGTCTCATGGGAGAGCTCGATTGAATTACATTTAAAAATACCCAGATCCCAGCCTCTTGTTCCCTGGGGTGCCAGCTGTCAGGTGGCGTGATGGGCCACATGCCAGTGGCCTGGCGTGGACGCTGTAAGCCGAGAGGCCCAGCTCTGCAGTGCACACACTTACGAGCACCAGACCTTCCTTGCGATGCCACTGATGGGGGCACCATGGCCCTTTGGGGTTGGCCGGTGGTGCCCCATCGGACCCCCCAGGCTGTGCGCTGTCCCCGCCCAGGCGTTGTTGTGCGATGCGTGGCTGCGGTCTGAGGGGGCCTCTGCAGGGCGGTGCGTGTTAATGGTGGCTGAGCTGCTGGCTCTTGGGCCCTTGTCCAGGCAGGGCACACACCTGGCACTGTGCTCTGCCCCCTGGGCAGTCAGAATTTAAAAGTTTGCTTCTAAATGCTCTCACGTATGTCCAAGGGAGCAGAGAGCCTCCCAGCATTGCCTGCAGCCACAGCACAGCCTTCTGCACAGTGTCATGGCTGGAGTGGGCCTGCAGGGCTCTGGCTGTGTGTGGCTCCACAGGAGAGGCCGCAGGCAGGCTCCGACTCGCAGTCCGGTTCCCACAGCAGGGGAGACCGACTCTGGCTCATAGACGAGGTGCTCGGCGAGCATTTCCTCAAAATGGACAAACGAACCTACCTCTCCAAGGTGCTTGCTGCCAATGACAGCATTTCGAGCTTCCATGTGACAAGAGGAATTTCGGAACACTCATTTCTTCACCCTGAGCCTGACAGCTTCCCAGGAATTTTTCACATGGCTGAAGCATGATATCTTAACCTCTCACGGGGCAAAGGATGCATTCAGAATGCAGATGAGTCTAGCAGACTTTACTGTATGAAAAGGGCACAAAAGTTATTGTGATTTCAGATTCCACATTGCCCTAATGTTCAGAATCTTCCACTTGTCCAGTTCAAGGGTAGTTTCAGGAGAATATTGTGTTAGAGTTCTTCAGAGAGATGGAACAAATAGGATAGAATAGATGGGTAAGTATATAAACACAGATGGGTAATAGCAGGATGGATGCGAGGGTAGTTGGGTAGACAGATGACAGATATATGGATGGTAGATAGCCATGGAGATAGAGGGAAATGGATATGTGGATACATAAGTGGATGGATAGATGAATGTTTGATGCCCATATGGACAGACAGGTGGACAGATGGTGGGAGATAGACAGACAATGGATGGACAGTTGGATAAATAGGTTGAAACAAAGATATAAACAGATGAAAGATTGATAAATAGATGGATAGGCAGTTGAATAAATATATGATAGATGAATATATGAATAGATAAATATATAAATATATAGATGAACAGGTAGAAATCTGGATAATAGATGGATATCTTCATGGATAAATGGATAAGTGGATAGATAAATATAGAGAGATAGATAGATAAATGGATAGATGGCACAGGTAGGTGGATGCATAGATGGATGGATAAATAGTTGAATAGACCCTGTAGATGAATCAGTGAAGGGTGGGGGGGGTGGATGAGTGGACACACGAGAGAAGATTACCTGGAGCGCCTGCCTTACGTGCCCGTGGCAGCTGTGACTCACCCCTCTGCTGGCAGCTGGAAGCCCAGAGAAGCCAGCGGTGAGTCCCAGGCCCAAGGCCTCAGAACCGGGGTTAGATGACGTAGCGCTCACTCTGAGGTAGAGCCCGGGGCAGGTGGTGAGCGAAGTCCCCGATCTGTGTGAGAGGAGAATTCGCTGCTCTGCCGGGTCAGGCCCAGCCCCGCCCATCAGGCGGTGTCCACAGTGAGGGTCTTCTCCACCCGGCCCTGCAAACACACCCTCGTCTCTTGCCAACGCCCTTCTGGACGCCTCCCGGAGAAGGTGTCGGTGGCCGCCTGATGCCCCAGTGCGGTCAGGGGGATCGCGGAAACGAACCGCTACAAACATCCACAGGTGAGAAAAGGCCGCACACCTGGGCTTCACTCTCCGATTCCGTGCAGGGCCGCTGGGCACTCACTGCCCCGAGACAGCGTCTCAGCACAGACGTCTCAGGACCCAGCTCTCACTGGGTCAGCGGGTGAACCCACTGCACAGGTCTCTACCCGAGATGCTCCACGGGAAGTGAACTACTGACCAATCAAATGCGCATGTGATTTTAGATAGTCGTGCTGAAAGAAACCAGACCGAAAACAGCACCCACTGCAGGATAATTTCCATAAAGAGCTAGAGTATACGCAATAATTAGAAAGCACATCGTGAGCACCAGGGAAGGGAGCTTCGAAAGGGAGGCTTATGAGGGACACAGGCAAGCTTAGGGCGGTGGCTTTGTGCGCCATCGGTGGCGCTGACTCCACAGCATGCACACATGTCGAGCCTGTGCAATTTCCACCTGAAAACGGACAGTTTACTGTGTCCCATTTAAGCTGCTGCCAAAGCTGTGACTTTTCAAATGACCTTTGGAAGAGTCGGGGTTAAAGTGAGAACCACGGCTCTTGGCACAGTATCTCCGGGCGTGAGGCAGTGTGGGAGGGGGAGGGGCTGCGTGGGGGACAGAAGCCGGGCCAGGGCTGGCCTCCACACCAGCAGCCCCGTGGAGGGCACTCGAGGATGGGCACTGGGCACCGCACTTCACACTGTGCTTCCCTCCTGAAAGCCCCGGCGCCTCAGTGCCATCTTCCCGGACAGCACTTCCCACTGGTAGGAACGCGCGAGTCCTGGGGCCACACTGCGCCCCATGATTACTTGCTTGCTCTGCGATGTGTCCGATGCGTGGCAAGGCCCGGCCACGAAGGGCGCAGGCAACAACAGCGAGGCTAAAGCCGAGCGCGCCTCTCCCACTGCTGTCAGCTCCGCACAGCGGCTGGCGGCCATGCACCCCATGGGCACGTTCGCGTCCTCTCCTAGACAGATCCGCGAGGCGCTCGGGACCCAGCCGGTGGGTCCCGGGCAGGTGCCACTGGGCTCACCGGGGGGCTCGGCTGTCCTACCAGCACGCGTGAACCGTGAAGAAAGCGCCACGTTCCCTCTCTGCCAAGACGCAGCTCTCCGCCACAGCAGACGGCGGTGAGGACGGCAGCCGCTGACGGCCACCCGGCCAGGGCCGCTGACGCACAGGCCTGGGCTCGGGCAGCAGGGACTGGAGCCGAGGCCGGTGACTCTCACGGCGCCCAGCGTCGGAGCCCTCCCTCCTCCGAAGTGCAGGGCGACGGCCTGTTCCGGGAGCGTCCTCGGGCGACCGCGGGCTCGTGGGGTCTGCTCCGAGTCTCCGAGGGGCGCTCCTGGGAGGGGCGTGGGCGGCCTGCTCGTCACACAGCTGTCCTCGGACCCCCGTGGGGCCTGACCCCAGGCTCCCTGGCCGTGCTGCGCGGTCCTCTGTGGTGGCTGCGGACGGCCTTAACCCCTATGGTTTTGTTGGTTTGTTTTCCCCGCTGAGGACGAAACGGCAGTCCTGGGGAGTGTTGTACCACCGAGCTACCCCTCAGCCCATGAAGCACTGTTCTGTCTGCTTCTTTGCTTGTTTATTTGTTCTGATGCAGGGGCTCCCTATGTAATTTGGGCTGGCCTTGCGCCCAGCGATCCTGCCCCAGCACCCCGAGTGCCGGGATCCTAGGCCTGTGCCACCATGCCTGGCCAAAGATTGAGAAAGGAAAAAAGTCTCCTTAGGGAGATTCATTTCCCCTGCTTCTATGGCAGGAGGCCTGCCCTCCACCCACTTCCTCCCAGCCTCGCCCTGGCCCGCTGCAGACTCTGCCCTCCACCCTCACCCCGCTCTCCCCTCAGGGCCCTGGCGGACAGCGGGGCTGAGAGTTCCGTGGATCCCGAGTTGCCAGCTCTGTGCTGCCCCTGAGAGCAGAGAGGGCACTGTGCTCCACGTGCTGGCAGCACATGCTCTCTCGCAGCACCCAGCAGGGCCCTCCGCCTGCCACCTGGGTGGCCCGGGGTCCAGGGAGGGCAGGCGGCCAGGGCCGGCCAGGAGAATCCCAGCGCCCTTCGCCTGGGGTCTGCAGCTCTGCGGCCCTTTCCCCGAGCAGTGTGGTTTCCAGGAACTCGGCGGGCTGGGAGCGGGGTGAGACCAGGGGAGGAGGCGCCTGTCAGCAGCGGGGCGGGGCCACCCGCGGAGGTCTGCGCTGCTGTCACACGGAGCGTCCGGCCAGGGGCTGCGCGGGCACCGGGCTCCCAGCCGGGATGCAGCCACCTGCTTCCTCTGCGCCCGGCCCCTTGGCGCTGCTGGGTCCCACAGGTGAGCGCGGCTCCGGGGTGGGACGCGGGTGGCCGGCGGAGCTGACCCGGCTCCGGCGGGGAGACCCGTCCCTCTGCCTCCTCGGCCTCTCCGCCTTCCGTCCTCTTTCCAGCCCTCTGCCCGTCTGTCTTCCCTCTCGACCTCTCTGACTCTGACTGCTTTGCTCTGTGCCCGCGTCTGTCCTCGAGGACGGACCTGTGTGTTGGCGGGGCCACCAGGCAGCACCTTTCCCCGCTCTCCCGCCTGGGTGGTGCTGCAGGGAGGGACCCGTCCAAGGAACTCTTCCTGCTTGGAAGCGGCGGGGTGCCCGCAGCATTGTAAGGCATTGTTGATTTTGGGGAACACCCCCTTCACCATCAATTCACGGAATTGCTAGTTGTTGATGTCTCAGATCCAGCGGCACAAGGAGAACAGGAAGCCTTTTCCCGGAGGAGCCAGGAGGCAGGGTGACGCGCCGGTCTCCTGTGCCCCACAGTGACGGAGGCGCGGTGGAGGGGGCGTTACCTGTGTCCTTGCTGAGGACCTGGGCAGACCTCTCGCTGAGAGCAGGCTGGTTGCGGCACCCGATGCGAGGGGTCTGGCTTCGCTGGCACACTCTCCACAGCGGGCACCCGCAGCCAGCTCCATTCCACGTGCCCCTCCTGCAGGAGAGGGTCGCCTTGTTCCCATCTCCTTGCCGCGTATGGCGACTTATTTGCTAACCAGCCACGACCCTTGCTGTCCCAGAATGACTGAAGGGCTTAAACAGCAAATGATTTAGTTTTTCTTCTGGTAAGGACTTTAAAGCCTTCGGACTTAGTACCTAGCATTGGCCTTTTATTAAAAGATAGAAAGTCAGGTGCAGAGGCTGCCTGAGGGCCCCTCTACTCAGAGACCTGAGGTGAGAGGATCATTTGACTTCAAGAGTTCAAGACCAGCGTGGGAAACATAGTGAGGCCCCCATCCCCTCCCTAAAAAAAGTAAAATTAAAAAAGCCCAAACATCAGTGAGGCCGGAAGGGCTGTGGGTGTCCTGTCTCTGTTCTTTTCCCTTCACTCTGGTGCTGCTTATAAATCAGAGCACAGGTGCACCCATGATTGGTGCACAGCCCGCCTCCACCCCACGATCAGTTCCTTATCCCTACAGTGTGCAGACCTGTCCCATGCTTTTTGTTTGCTAGTATTTTGGTGTTTTTTGAGACAGGGTCTTGCTTTGTAGTTCAACCTGGTTCTGAGCTCACTGTGTAGCCCAGGAAAGTCTCGAATTTAGCAATCCTCCTGCCTCTGCTTCCTGAGTGCTGGGATGACAGGCGTGAGCCACCACGCCCGGCACTGTGGTGTATGGTACTGACTGCTGGTGGGTGTGAGTCACCACGTCTGGTATTGTATGTGGTTACCAGGGATCGAACCAGGGACCTTGTGCTTGCTAGGCAGGCGCCAGAACCACTGAGCTAAATCTCTGGCCTTGTTTGTTAGTTTTGAATCTTTGGGGTATTTGTGTTGCAAGGCTGAGCTCGAATTCCGGGGCTCAGGGCACTCCCGAGTGCTGGGATCCGAGATACGTCGAGCGTTCAGCTACCACATATTTAAGCACACTCTGGGGTCTTGGTCTGGAGAGCAGACGGGCCCTGGTTCAGCCACTTCCGGTCTCTGCCAGGGGGCGCAGGGTTGTGACATCCCGGAGCAAAGCGCAGCCGTGGAGAACACGCGCTGCAGGCCTGTGGGGCGGGGCCAGTGGCAGCACAGCAGGCCCCGCTCCCCGCTCCCCGCTCCCCGCTCCCGCTCCCCGGGGCCGAGCTCTCCTCACTCAGCCCTGGCGCTGCCATGCACCCTCCGTGCTTGGGCTCCTGAGGCGGCAGCCGGCCGGGTGGAGTAGCCCCGGCCCCGGTGGACATACGTGTTACCTCAGGCGCCACGGTCCCAGCGCCGTCTGAACTCTCAGCCCGGGCCTCGATGAGCTGGGCGCCGGGGCACCACCTGCCGTGGTCCCTCCACTGGCACTCTCACACATGTGTGGCACTCACTGTGGGACCCTCACTTCCATCCACGGGCACATGTGTACGGCCCGCAGATGCGCACCCTCGTGCACACGACACACTTACAGTGCTTGCCTACGCAGGCACACAGGCACACACACGCCCAGAGCACTGACTCTGAGGGCCTCGGCTCGAGCCCTCGCTGGGTCTGTGCCCGTGGCTGTGGCAGCAGGTGGCAGGAGGGTCTGAGGGGACCCAGCACGGAGTCTGCGGGCACAGGCAGTGAGGCTCCTCCCTTCCTGCTTCTGTGAGCACGGCAGCCGGAGCCTGTGCCGTCACTGCGGGCAGTGCCTGCAGGGTGGCACCTCACGCCCTTGCCTGACGGCTTGGCACTCTGCCCTGCCATCCCAAGTCTCTCATGGCCCTCATGCCCGGAGGGCGCCCAGGCGGAGGGCAGGGTGAGGGGCGCGGGCTGAGGCAGCCTCCAGAAGACATCACAGGCCCTCTGCACCCTCCCAAGTCCCACTGTGGCAGGCTGGTGCTGCCCTCCGGTGAGGTGGGTCCACGTCAGGAGCCCCCGAGAGGAGCACGCTGCTGGCTCAGCCTCCTCCTGGCCGGACTCTGTGCCGCCATCCCCTGGGCTGGTGCTCCGAGGCGCGGCAGAAGCACCTTCCAGGCTCTGCAGTTTGTGGGAGGGAAGAGGCCAAGCCCTGGGACCTGCCCGGACCCTTCAACGGGGTCCTCCCTGACATGGATGTGGTGCTAGTGCTGGGCACGGCGGCATATAGTGGGCACTCTGCAACCAATGCTGGATTTAGTTCCTGCAGTGGAGAGGGTACAGGGGTAGAGGCACAAGGGGCTGCCGATCTGGAGGGCAGGAGGGGGCACTGCCTAAGGCACAGGTACTGCCAGCACCTGAGCCCTGCGGGCCTTGGCTCGAGGTCTGAGCAGGATGCATATTCCGTGATGAACGTGGTGGCGCCCCAGCGACAGCAGTCACAGAAGATGTCATCCTGGGGCCACAGCAGGGTAGGGAATGGTCCCCGGAGGGTCAGTGCAGTGACTAGGGTCCAGAGACATCAGGGAGGTGAAGTCAAGGTCTCGAGGGAGAGAGGAAGCCTGCGGGGCCGCCATGGCTGGCGTGTGCAGGGCGAGGAGGATCCTGGGCTCCGCGCCACCACGTCACGGGAAGGGCCCTCTGCGGACGGTCACACTGCGCCTGCTCTCGCCCTCCTCACAGAAGACTTCTCTCGGAGGAAGCGGACCTCCCTGTGGTTCGTGGGGTCTTTGCTGCTGGTGTCCGCCCTCATCCTGGCCATCGGCCTCACTGCCACTACGAGGACGGAGAACGTGACCGTGGGCGGCTACTACCCTGGCATCATTGTGAGTCCTGGGCCTGCAGGGCTGAGCAGGCTCTGGTTTCCATGAGGGAGACGGTGCCCCACAGAGCAGGCGTCTGCCCTGTCCAAACCCCAGAGTGCTGACCACCAAAGGGCTGCCAGGACCCCGAGGGACCCTGGACTGTCTAGGGCCGGAGTGGGGGGAGGGCAGGGGCACTCAGGCTTGGTGAGGGAAGCCTCCCAGAGGCCCAGCCCCAACCCCAGATCCCTGCCCAGAGCCATGGGTGCCGATCCTTTCATAGTAAGGGCCCTGGTGTGGGCTGCAGACCAAGACATCTCGAAAGGAGTGTCCCATCCATGGCTGACACCTACCGCAGGAGCAGACACAGTGCTGACAAAGCCGCCCTCAGCCTGAGGACATGTTATACAGACACCAGTGACACACACCTGTGATCCCAGCACTCAGGAAGCTGAGGCAGGAGGGTCATGGTGAGTTCAAGGCCAGCCCAGGCTACATAGTGAGAGCCTATCTCAAAAAATTAAAAAGAAAATCTCCTAAAAATAAGAAAAAAAACCCTCAACTCAGATGCTATTTCCTTTTTTGTACTGACCTTTGCATACTTTGATTACTTGGTCTCTCTGTGTTTAATTCAGAAACATATGAGTCACGCCTTATAGAGAAAGCTTTCTAGTCCCACTGTGTAAGCCCATGTTGGGGAGGGTCTCATACCCCATTTTTGTGTCATATTTTCTGGGGTGGAGGGGAGCTCTGGAATTCCATGCAAATGGTTGTGAAGATGCCCCACCCTGAAGTGTCTGCAGAATATCGAGCACACCCTATGGTGCTGTGTGCTCTCAGACTTTGTCTGTCCAAGGAGAGGAAAGGTTCCCTGAGGGGCGGGGTCCTGGGGTGAGTGAGGCCCCCGTCTGGCGGGAGCTGTGCAGACCATCAGGGTCACGGAGATGTGGCTGGAGCTGTCCGTCCGTCTGTCCCTCTCAGAGGCGGGGCCTCCATCTCAGGGAGAGCCCCAGGGGCCGGCACTGCCACACTGCGACCAGATCTCCTTCACATCAAAGAAAACAGAAGCTAGTGAGACAAAATAGTCTAACGCTCACGTTAAACTATTAAAACACGGAATGTGATACTTATTCACTCTTTGGTCCTTCTGACACAGGGTCTCCCTGCCTCCTAGATGCTGGATCGCAGGGATGCACCAGCACAGCCAGCGTTTTTATTTTGTTTTGCATGGTCTGGATTTTGATAAGGATGAGCTGTGGAATCTCAGAGCTCAGCACTGAAAGGATCGTAGTCTTTACCCCAGGGACTCCCATGTCATGTAGGAGCCATGCGTGTACATGTGTGTTGCCTCAGACATGTGACCAGGGAGGAGCGGCACAGACGGCCACTGTGGGCTGCTCCCAGCTGCGGCCCGCAGCCCCAGGCTGCTCCCATCCGGCCCGAGTGCACTCTCCCGCCTGGCACTGGCCCAGACAAACGCGGCCCCCAGCGCCGCCCCCACTGCCCTCCCTTCAGAGACAGCCAGCCCCCGCGTGCCCGACGCCGCCCCTCCTCCTCCTGCCTCGGGGGTGGCAGCCTGCAAAGGGGTCCTTGGAAGCGTCGCCCACACGGCGGGGCCCAGGGCTCCCGATCCCACAGAGGCCCGGGTCACTCTGTGCCTCCTGGAGTCAAGAGGACGGGCGATGCCAGGGCTCGTGCGCAGCAGGGGCGAGAGCACCTCGGCGAGGGTCCTGGAGGCACAGAGGGCCCTGTAGGTGTGGCTGGCTGCTTCTGCACTGGAAGGAAGCTGACCAGAGCCTTCTTTCCTGTTTCTCGTCGGCCTCAGCTTGGCTTTGGATCTTTCTTGGGAATCATCGGCGTCCACCTGGTGGAGAACAGGAGACAGATGGTAAGAAACAGGTTTCTCCCGAGGCACAGCCCCAGCCAGGTCCCAGGCGGCTCCTCCCAGCCGGAACCAGGCCCGGAAGGCGCCCCACACGGTGGTCTGCGAAAGCGTACCAGTGCTGAGCCATGCTCGGGGCTGTGCAGACTGAGGAGGGTGGGCAAGAAGGAGCCGGGCTGCTGTCGTGCGGTGCAGCGGGGATACCCTGGCACCGCACTCTGTGGGGGCGTCTAGGGGACAGCTGGTAGCTCCCCTGGCATCTGCCGTGTGGACATATGGTCTGGGCTGAGGCTGGCAGAACAGAGCCAGTGCCGGGTTCAGCTGGTCATGGCTGCCGGCCCGCCTCGGCTCCCATCTTTGCTGGGCACTTGCTGGCTGTCACCTGGCCGTGCCACACCCCAGTGGCCTTGGATCCTGTACCACCCTCCCACCCCGGAGGACAGCGAGGGGCTTCCTGCAGCAGGGGGAGAGCAGGGAGCCAGTCACCGTGCCGGCTCCACCCTGACCCTGGTGAGTGAGCTTGCCTGGGCCTCGCAGGGCAGCTTTGCCTCCTCAGTGGGCAGACAGGCCGAGCACTCGGTCAGGAAAGCCCCGCTCTTCCGCACCGGGCTGCACACGAGCATCCCTCTCCCGGTGCAGGCCGCGCGTGCTCCCGTTCCCAGCGTATGTGTACACGGGGCGCACCCCACGGCGGCAGGCCAGCTTCAGGCCGCCCTTTCCCCACGGCAGCTGCTCAGCCCTCCCCGCACACCGCTCCACACTGGGCCTCGTCAGTGGCACTTGCTGTGTTGGGCCCAGGAGTGGGACTCCACAGGGTGTGGCCCTCGCATACTCTTCCCTCCTTGCGCACAATGTCCTCTAATTCCCGCTGTGTGGTGCCGCATCAAAGCTCTTTCCTTGCCAGGGTGATACTCCCCAGTGTGGAGGGACCGTGCCTCTCCTGTCCGCCCCCAGGCGGTGGATTTGAGGTGGACTCTGTGGCTTGGCCTTCGTGATGGTGCTGCAGTAGATGCCCGGCTGGTGTCTGAGTGCCCCCCTTCCCCTTCTCCCAGGGGTACACCTTGGGGGGCGTCACTGCCCGTATTGCTGAGCCGTGGCCGCGAGGAGTCCAGGAGCTCCGGGGCTGTCTCCCGACGCAGCTGCCCCCTGACGCCACCACCCGCAGGTGGCCCGAGCGCTCTCCTCCTGGCCGGTGTGTGGCGACGGCTGGGTGTGCAGTGGCGCCGCTGCATCCTCGTGGCCCGCGGTGTGTTTTCCTGTCTCTTTCTAGTCTCCGGGAAATGTCTGTTCAATCTTTGGCTTGTTTCTCGCCTCATCATTATATATACAGAGTTCCTCCCGTATCCTAGACACAGACTGCTTGTCAGACATGAGATTGCTGGAATTTTCTCCCATTGGTGTGTGTGTGTGTGTGTGTGTGTGTGTGTGTGGTACTGGGGAACTCACAACCTGTGCTTGCGAGGCAGGTGGCACTTTCTCCCATTCTATGGATTGTCTTTCCTCCTCTTGTCATTATCCTCAGAACACAGTGTTTTTCAGTCTTGGTAAAGTCTAATGAACACACTTTTTCTTTTCTCTCATGCTTCTGTTAGCACCTCCGTGAGTCAGTTGTCAAACCCGAGGGGTTCTGACTCGGCTGTGTTCCCCCATAGTTTTTGTAGCTTCAGAGCGTCCATCAGGAATTTGACGCGGAGCGGATTTATTTTCACAGTGCGAGTAGGGACCCACACGTGTTCTTTGGGGTTCCCAGTTGCCCGAGCGCCATTTACCGAGAGGCCCATGACTCCTAGTGCCTCGGTGCCCTGTCAGACACTCCTGACAAGGTTATGGCTGGCTCCCGGCTCTGCTGCTAGTCTGTGCCAGTCCCGTGCCAGCATCACCGGGCAGGGCCTGCTGTGGCTGAGAGAGGAGGTGTGGCTCGTTTACCTCTTCTCCTGCTCCGTGCCCCGTGTGACGGTCTCCAGGGGAGTCTCGCGTTTCCTCTGTGCAGCCCAGTCCTGATTGCTCTGTTCCTTCTGGGAGCATCACGTTCTCGCTTTTGTTTTGTGTTGCTCGTGGCCGCCAGCATGGGCTCACGTCTCGTCCCCAACTGTGCTCCGCGCGCCCCTTGTTCCCAGCAGCTCTTCTGCCTCCAAGCTGACGTCATCCCAGCCACCCTCAAGGCCCCCGTGCGGTCTCCCTCTCTTGCAAGGCAACGCAACACAAGACAAAAGAAAGAAAGACACAGAAACAAGACTTCAGCAGCAAGCGGGGAACTGGGTTGGTCTGAGCGAATCTGGGCAGCAAGGACGAAAGCACCCAAGACCTCCAGGATCTAGTGATGACAAGCGTGGAAGAAATAGGCAGGGGTGTCAGCTACAAACCACTCTCACCCCCGATGACTGGGCCGGCCCAGCTCCTGCTTGGTTGGATGGAACGTGGGCTCCAGAGCCCGTGGGGATGGCAGCTGCCCGGGCATCTGAGCCGGCTGGCAGGACCCAGGAGCCTCAGGTGGGCCTGTGCACTCTGTCTCACCTCCCGGCGCCTCTCCCACACGGCACTGGGGCCGACTTCATGCCACAGGCCCCACTCCGACCTCAGCCTGAGCTCAGCGGCAGTAGCCCAGGCCCCCATTAGTGCTGTGCAACCTGGGATGCAGAGCTGTCTTGAGCCTCAGCTGCTGCCACGCGGGCCGAGGAGCAGTCGTTTCCACGCAGGCTGTGTGCAGCCCAGCCCCTGCAGGAGCCGTGGGGATGCCTGCTCCAGAGCCCAGGGTCCCCAGGGCACCCACCTCCTGCGAGATGCCAGGATCCAGCCAGGACAACACCAGCTGCAGAGAAAGTTGCCACCGCAGACATGTCCAGGTGCTTGTGAACGCACCTCCTTGTTTTCGTTCCATTTGAGAGCTGAGGGACTTTGCGAGGTTTGCAGAGGTGTACGGGACTGCGTGCCTCGGAACCAGGGCTGCTGGTCAGTGTCGCGTGGGGCCGAGCTTGCTGCACCCCGTCCTCCACAGAGGAGACCCCACGCACAGCCTCAGTGCGTCTAAGTCACTTCTGGGGACTGCAGGCGGAGCCTGATCATCGGGACAGTGCTTCTTACCTTTGCCCATTGCGTCAGTGTCCAGATCGAGTCAGCCTCTGACTTCTCAGCAGGGATGGGAGCCTGCGCTCCTCCCCAGCCCCTGGGCATCAATTCTATGCAGTGCTGTGGCCTGCTGGTCCCATGAGGCCAGCGGGGAAGACAGCTAGCCCTGATCTCCCCACCCGTGTGTGCACACACATATGCACAAGTGCACACACCACGTGTCCTCGCCAGTGGCTCCAGGGGAAGCACGTAAGAGTGTCCCAGTAGGCAGTCCCTGCTGGCTCTTCTGAGTTAGCACCCGAGTTGGCTCAAGATCTGTTTCCCAGAGCGCGTGGCCTCCAGGACCACAGTGTGCTAACCGCCTCACCCCGGGGCAGGAAAGGGGTGAGGCCCTAGGCCAGGGCCCCAGACACAGGAGGCCAGCAGAGCACTGAGCTCACGCAGCTCAGGGACGGGGCACTGAGGAACGCTCGTCCCTAAGGTGGAGAACGCACACCCTGCTGCTTAGTCTAGGACAAATGACCGGCTGCACCTGGCCTCAGGTATTATTGTAGTTTTAGCATTTTAAAGATCTTCGTCCTTCCCGCTGTTGCTGAGGCATAGCAGACCATTCTAATGGTGACCTGCCCCAGGTCCGGGCAGTGGAGCCGGCTGGCGGGTCCCCTGCGCTGGGTGTCGGCTGAGGCGTGGTCCTGAGCCGCCTTCACCTCCCGTCCACAGCTTCATTCTCTTGGGGAATCCTGTGCCGTGGACGGGGTACTTCTGACCGCTGGAGGCCCAGGTGCAGGAGGACGCAGGCACAGGCCCCCCAAGGTGTCCAGACACGGTTCTGCCAGTCTAGAGCTGGCATAGAAATTGACACCCAGGGCCGGAGATTTAGCTCAGTGCTTCTGGCGCCTGCCTCACAAGCACAAAGTCCCTGAGTTCGATTCCGGTAACCACATACAATAATACCAGGCATGGTGACTCACGCCCTCCAGCAATCAGTACCACACACCACAGTGCTAGGTGTGGTGGCTCATGCCTGTCATGCCAGCACTCAGGAGGCAGAGGCGGGAGGATTGCTGTGAGTTCCGGGCTTGCCTGGGCTACATAGGGAGCCAGGGTGAACTATGAAGTAAGACCCTGTCTCAAAAAAAAAAAAAAAATCAATAGTTTAAGTATCATTCAGGAGAGGAGGAAAGGAGCAAAAGAACCAGTGATTTTACTGGATGCTCAATTGTAAAGTGCAAAGGATCTACGTCCTCTGCAGAAACATTGTATCAGGTGCGTTGCAGGCACCGATCCCACAGACACGCTCGTGTGAGGGGCCACAGTTAGCGGCTGTGTCAGCCCACAGCGAGAAGAGCCACGCACGGTTCCAGCGGTCACCTGAGAGCAGTGAGCGGCCCCAGCCCCAAGGTCACTCACTGCCGCCTGTACCGGGTGTCAAGGGGACTCAGGCACCGTGCGGCAAAGCACATGTGCTCTGCGCGTGTGACACGTGCACCGCATATGCATGCTGCTGCACGTGGGACGGAGCAGAGACTGAGGCCTGCTCAGGAGCTGTGAGGGGAGGGCGTGCTCTTGCCAGGCAGAGGGGACCCGGTGTGTCCCTGCCTGTCCTCGGGGGCGCCCTGAGGGAGGCGGCGGGAGCAGGCGACGTCCCGCAGGGAACTGGGGGAAGCCGGGCCTCACACTGCGTGTGAGAAACACGCCTGCCCTCTTCTGCTTGCAGCTGGTGGCTTCCATCGTGTTCATCAGCTTTGGGGTGGTGGCCGCCTTCTGCTGCGCCATCGTGGACGGTGTGTTTGCAGCGCGACACATGGTAAATGTGGCCCACGCCCGGCAGGTCCCCAGCCGGGGAGGTGACCGCACGGGGCGACACTGCACCCTGCCCGTCTCATTGCTGAGCCCTCCGATATCATTGTCCCCACTGACTGCTGGTGGGCAGTGGCGCCCGGCTCGCTCAGAGGGCAGCAGCAGCAGCGCTTTGGGAAATAGACTACAACACATTCAGCATAATGTCCTTGCTTTAGTTCCTGTGTCCTCTGCCCTGTAGTTGTAAGCACTTTGGAGTCACGAGGTCCTGGCCTAGCCCTTCTCTGGTCTGTGGGCCACTCGAGGCCGGAGTTCTGTCTTGTCTCAGCCTCCTCATCATCTGACTCTGTGTCTGCTCCAGGAATGCTACAGACGGACAATAGGCATGTGGCGGGGACACGGCTGAGTGGTTGGACAGGGTGATACGGAAGAGTGGGGGACTGGAGGAGTAGGGAGCAGATGATGGAGCGGGATGTGGAAAGGGAGAGGGCGAGGGACGGGTAGGATGGGCGGAAGGGACCGCATGGAAGCCTGGCTACCCACAGGTGCCCGCGGTTCACAGCTGATGACTGGACAGATGATACACGCCTGGTGGGATGGGTGCGGAGTGGATGAATGGAGTGGACAGACAGACCAGAGAGTGGAAGTGTGCGGAGCAGGATGTAGAGACAGACGGACGATGGATAGGCTAGCTGGGTGCACGAATAAGTTAGTCTAAATCCTTGCTGCTGTCCTTGTAGAATGTTCTTTCACTTTAGGAAGAAACAGGAGCCCAGGCATCTGGGTGCAGGTGCGGACTGTCCCTCGGCGGGCCAGGAGACCGCTCCCTCCTCCTCCTCACGTTGCCCAGACGGACAGAGGCCCTCCCCGGCTTATGCACTGCCTCTCGGACCAGCAGCTACGTGGCTGCAGGAGCCACTGGCTTTCGTGCTGGGGTCCGAGCTGGTGGCGGGCAGGTCTACGACCGGACTGGCTGTTCCATCCATCTGCGCTTCTCTCTTTCCAGGAAGTGAGGCCCCTCAGCCTGGGAAGGTGCCAGTTCTACTCCAGCGGGGCCGGGTACTCGTATGACGTCTACCAGACCGAGGTGAGCCCCTTGGCCTCTCCTCCGCCGCCGACACTGCAGTCCCACTTCTGCACGTCTGGTCACAGAGCACCTGCCTTTGCTCTAGCAGCTCTGCCTGCTCTGTCTTCGCTCAGGGGCAGCGATATTCACGGCACCATTTGTGGCTGCTGGCCTTGGCATTTCAAGGTCTGCTTTTTTTGGAGTCGCAGCTATGACTTGCCTCTTTGACAGTGTCACAATTCATCGGTCCACCTCTGGTGCTTTCTCCCCTCCCCTCCC
>PVIC010032832.1:0-13359 GCA_004025085.1 Thryonomys swinderianus | reverse complement strand
TAGGTGTTCATGCCAAAGAGAAGATCCAGATATTGTCTATCTGTGATCTATTGATTTCACTTATTAGTACATCCTCCAGGTGTCTCCATTTGCACCTAAATGGATCAATCTTGTCATTCTTTACGGCAGAGTAATACTCCATTTTGTAAAAAAATCACATCTTTATCCACTCTCCAGTTGATGGGCATTTGGGTTGTTTCCAAGATTGAGCTATCACGAACTGAGCTGCTATGAACAAGGGTGTACATCTGTCTTTCCAATGTGAGTTTTTAAATTCTTTTGGGTATATTCCAAGCAGGGGTATAGCAGGGTCAAATGGGACCCCTAGTCCTAGTTTTCTGAGAAATCTCCACACAGAGATCTCCACAATGGTTGCACAAGTCTGCAATCCCACAAAGACTGATGAAAAACAATATAACTATTGTTCAGTGGAGATGCAAATGAGACCCATTTGGTAGAAAAAAAATAATCCCTAAAATTGGTAACTTGTGAACTGAAAGCAAAAAAAAAAAAAAAAATGCCTGGAACAAAACAAACAACCAAAAAAACATGCCTAGACACACACAAGAAAATGGGAGAAAAAAATCGAAATAGAAACACCACCTCATGGCAAGAAACAGGACTGGGACACAAAAGATTGCTTTTAAACAAAAGCATGCACTATTTTAAGAATCTTAAAACTTCTTTGAAACTCTAAGCAACAAAAGTTAGTGTGTTATTGCCATGTTTTCTTAATTATAATCCCTGTTCTTCCTTCAGTGTGAGACAGGAAGCACTAGCTCCAGCTCATTCAGTCATCCATGAGTTAACAGGCAGTGTCTTCAGGTCCAGCTCCCAGAAGCAGACATTGCACAGCATTATGGTTAGAGTAACCCTAAGCATTCTAAAACAGGTAGTTCCTCCCAGAATCCAGAAGTCTCTGTCCTGGTAAAACCAGCCCTCTATGGTGCCCAGCTTCTAAAGGTCCGCAGGAACCATGTTTTCAGTGAAAGTCAGCCTAGATTTCACATGACTCAAACACAAGAATATTTTATGAGTGCATAAAACCCAGGTATAGATAATACCAATCACCTGAAAATAAGGGTTGCAATTCACAGGATTTCCCATGATAGCACAGGGCACCATTTCTCATGCATGATGTTCTGTGAGCCACACAGCTTCTTTTAGACAGGAGAGCATACACCAACCCATCCCCATTCTTAGTCCACATTCTGACTTTCAGTGGCTAAAGTCATTGCTTCTTCATCCACAGCATAAGATGGTGACAGCAGCCTGCTCACTCCTCAGCATTGGTGTGAAAATAGCATTGAGATTGTACAGATGAACACATGCTGGAACCCTGAAAATTTAAGGACCTCTGACCAAGCTACCATCTCCAAGCTGAGTTCAAGCCTCTAAGTATAAGTTGAAGTTTATGTTGTATGATTTTCCCTGATCTGAAGTGAGGAAGATGGGGGCATCTTTCATGGACGAGGCGATGAACCAGCCAGGAAATGCCACTGACTCAAAGGTGGAGGTAGTCCCTGTTTGAGAGTGGTAAAAAAGGAAGGGCTTCACAGGCTCAGGTTGGTTGTACAGATCCAAAATCTTCTTCTCCTGAAATGTGAGAAAGCACACTCTAGGATAAATGGAAACTTTTTGAGATGTTATTTGCAGATATCCAATGGGTATTTCAAAGTTCAAGAACTTATTCATGTTAGTTGGACTAGAAAAATGTATTCAAAAGGACCATCAAGCAAACACATTAAATCTCATCTTCTCAACATCACCCTTAAATCCAAAGGGTTTGCAGTAGAAGAGATACAAAGGATAGGCTATCATAAGAAGGGTAAAAGGACAGTTAATGATCAAGCTGCCATGTTTGAACAGTCAGTTGGTCCTCTTTTCACAATACAGGCTGAAAAAGTCCCTTAAGACTAAGGCACACATCTGCATAAGAAAACCAAGGACTTCCTTTACCAAAGCAGGGACAGTGAAAGTCATCACCTTGTAAGGGAAACTGTTCCAGCAAAGGACAGGGAATTTGGGGCTTTATGTTTCTGAAAAATTGCAGAACATAGGAGGAAGAGCAAAATCATGAAACAAACTTAAAAATGTCTAACAAAGCAAAGATTTTGTATCCAAAGAAACAAGGTAGAGTCATCAAAGATGCCCTCAATATTACATAAATGTATGGTGGTGTGTGCATGTTTGTATATGCATATATTGTATGTTTAGGTAAAATGTTTTTCTAAGTAAATTGCATAACTATAAGATTTCAAGAGAGACAGAACAGGTCTATACAGTTCAGCCACATTCCATCATGAAGATTGTTTTCCCACAGGACTCCTTTATTCAGTTAATCATTTCCACGTACTGACCTGATACTTTGGGTGGCCAAAAACCTAGACATTTTCCTTGATGCCTCTTTCTTTGATCATCCAACATCTAACCCAAAAGCAAGTTTTGTAGACTCAGAACATTCCCTGGATCAAGCTACTTCTTCCCTTCAGCTGCACATACACTGCCCCACCTCAAGCCAAGCCATGTCCTCTTCCAACCTGGACAATCATGATGGTTTCCTAACTCTTCTTATTGAATCAACCATTCTCCACAGAGTGATTGCATGAACTTTAAACTGAAATAAATATAGTAAGAAAAATCATGTTCTTTTCTGGGTTACATTTCTTGCATGATTTACTACTGTAATTACCATAAAATTAAAACTCTCTAACAAAGCCCTCAGGGTCTACACGATCCAGCTTTTCCATATCTCACTGCTCTTACTTCTTACCATTCTCTAAATGCTGATTCTGCTCCTGCCACACCTGTCTTGAGCATCCTCACCAGAGATTTCAAATCCCACTTCTCACTCATCAGTGCTCATTCCTGGATTGTTTTCTGCATTATTATATTCTGCTTTATTTTTGATTCACTGTCCAAAGTTAGCATATTTAATCTCTCATAAATCTCTTATAATTATTGGCAGAGTTCACCATCAGTCTTTAAATGTAGCATGTTTACCTATCACTCATATGATAAGCATCAGAAACATACATAACTGTGTTTCTCAACAGGCAAATGAGCCCCTGACTTTCTGCTCAGTAGAGATTTGCTGCTTGTTTAACAGATGCTTCCTCATTTAAAATTTTCTATTCTTCCACCAACTTCATTTTTACTCTTTACTCACTGAGAAAGTGAATCCATGAATGAGAACTTTACAAATCACCCTACATCAAAGAGCCCAGCACGTCTCATCCACAATGGTGCCCTCCTCCCTTGGTTGGGCTGCATGGTAAATCCAGTCTATAGCCACCACCTAAAGGTGCTCCTGTAGACATTCTCCCTCTGCTCTCTTATCTATCAGGCTTCTTTTCTCCACTCAGTCATTCCCATCAGCATATTTGCTTTCATTTCTATTGTTTTAAAACTATAGTCATATGTCACTTAGTGACAGGGATATATGCTGTGAAAAACATCATGAGGCATTTACATCATTGTATCAATACTGTAGAGTGTGCTCACCCAAACTAAGGCAGCTATGATGTCACTGGAAGACAGGATCTTAGACCACCACCCTAAGTGTGACTCATCATTCATTCAAACTTCGTTATGTGGCACATTACCTGGCACCACAGCCAGTTCTCTATTGCAGAAAACTCTCCACTATAGCTGCCTATGTTTACTGTCTGGTTTCTCTCTTGTGATTCATCTTTTCAAACTTACTCCAGGCTTTCACTTTCATTACTGTACTGACACTGTGCTCACCAAGGTCCTCAATGACCCATACTATGCCAAGGGCAATGGACCAGTCTCAGTCTTCACCTGACTTAGCTGAGCATATAATTCTCATCTTATTGATGATATTCACTCTGCTAACAAATCCTCTTGCCTGCATTTAAGAATTTTCCAAAGTCAAACCTGCTTCTCTCTAACCCATTGCTATCACCTGACCCTTCAAGTCACACCTAGCGCACTCCAAAGCCTTCTGAAGGATTTTTATCCTTACTCCAACAACCTATGATCAACTGGAGGCCAGTGTGATCCTTTTCAGACCAAATTTCATTCATGTCACTCTTCTGTTAAAATCATTTCACTGAGATCACCAGAGCAAGTCCTTAAAAGGGCAACACGCCCTTTCTGGGCTTGCTTTTTGTATCTGAATTGCTCCCTCCTCATTTCTCTCCCACACACCTGTCCTTACTGGTTCTGGGGCATGCACTCAATGGATGCCCTGCTGACTAATTCTCTTGCCTCCTTCTCTGCCAAGATTTCACCATCACAGTGATGCTTAATATACTATTTGTCACTGCAGACAAATTCACCTTTGCTCCTGGCACTGCAGTCTTTTTATCTTGCTCTAATTGTTCTTTTCAAAGAGACAGACATCTTTTAACACATCACAAATTTACCCACTAATATGTTTACTATAGGTATTGTCTGCTGTCCCTCTCCTCCCACTAGAATCAGTGCCCTATGAGGTGAGTGCTCTTTGCCATCTGTGCCAGGATACATCTCAAGAATATGCATGGTGCTAGAAACCACTTAAATATGCACACATCTGAAGACCTGAATTGGATTGAGATAAATGAAGTGAATTAAAGTTAATAGAATAAAAATAAATACATATACATATATGTAGATATATTTATACATATTTATCTTTTTATACTGATATATCTAAAATCAACTGGAAGTTCAGGTAATAAAAAAGTCAAAATAACTTTTTAAAAACGCTATAAGATTGAAAATGTTACCATGAAGTAGAAGACTGAACCAAGAAATTCTTCTAGAAAGCAACAAACCAAAAAAAAAAAAAAGTGAAGGGTAGAGAGTATGGCAAATTAGATGAAAGAGTGTCAGATACTTATGGAAATCTAAGAGTTCCAGTGACTGAAGAATAAGAATTCCAAAAGAAAGGATGTAGCAGAATCATGTGGAGAACATATTGAAAAAACAATGGCTGAGAGCATCTCAAAATAAGGCAAGTCATCAACCAGTAAAAGGTAGGATAAAGTCTCTTAGATATGTGTTACTCAGTAGGAATTACAAATAAATACCATTAGGAAAGTGAATTTTTTTTCAGTACTGGGGTTTAACTCAGGACCTTGTGCTTGTAAAACAGGCACAGTGCCACTGAGATAAATCCCTACCCATCTTTTCTGATTATGATATTAGGTCTTCTATCAAGTAAAACTCTTGCAAAGAAAAATAAGCTTGTTATAATGTTATTTTCTTAGTCACTGACCTTCAGGAGTAATGTGGGTTGTCCTTCAACATCCTCACAACACAGACACATATCTGGATTCTGGATCCCCAGATAAATGGGAGTTCCTTTGTCTTGCACAAGGGACTCTGGGTACTTGCATGGGATAACAGTGACAGTAACTGTAGAGATAAAAGCAGGAGAGGGTTTGGCTTCCTTTTGAAGTTAGGAAAATGGAATAGTTCTATACTACTTTTGAAGAGCATAATTATTGTTACCCCAGACTCACCAAATGGCCAACAACTGTATCTATCCTTAACTCATCCACCCATCCCAAGTGAGCAATCACTGCCTCAATAAATGGAACAAAGAAAGTTAAGCAAATGGGAGGCTTTGCTTCTGAGAGTTTCACTCCTGTACTTGAACACTTGCGAACAGCAAGTTCCTACTCCTAGCAGCACCTCTGATCCTTGGAGATCTCTGTCCATTAGCAAGTTCTTCCTACTATGATTTTTTTTTTTTTTTGAGACAGGGTCTCGCTTTGTAGTTCAGGCTGGCCCTGAGCTCACTGTGTAGCCCAGGCAAGCCTGGAACTCAGCAATCCTCCTGACTCTGCCTCCCCAGTGC
The DNA here is from genome assembly GCA_004025085.1 of Thryonomys swinderianus. Classification (NCBI taxonomy): domain Eukaryota; kingdom Metazoa; phylum Chordata; class Mammalia; order Rodentia; family Thryonomyidae; genus Thryonomys; species Thryonomys swinderianus. Next base: position 7,547 of record PVIC010032832.1, on the reverse strand, counting down.
TGGGATTACAGGCGTGACCCACCACGCCCGGCACTGTGGTATGTGGTATTGATGGCTGGTGGGCATGAGTCACCATGCCCAGCATTGTATGTGGTTATCGGGATTGAACTCAGGGCCTTGCACTTGTGAGGCAGGCGCCAGAACCACTGAGCTAAATCTCCGGCCCCCTACAGTGATTTTGAAATGTGCCTTTCTTAGTTATTCATCCATTTAGTCTTTTGAGGACATCTTAATGTCAAATAGAACAAGTTAATCCCCTACCACAGGATGTATCAGCTGCTTCAGGTCAGAATCCAACTCTTCTATTCCACAGGAGCCTTCTCAGTCATATATGATTTCTTTACCCTAATCTAAGACAATCTCTTCCAACCAGGTGTGAAATTCTGTTCCTTTTAGGAACTCTCCATTGAAATCTAGGCTTTTTGGGGCATATTTTAATTGTATATATTTATGGGGTTCAATGTAATGATTTGATATATTTGCACATACTATACTGATCAAATTGGGGTAATTAACACATCCATTACCTCACACATTTACCATTTCTTTGAGGTGACAGTATTCCAAAAACTATTCTTCTAGTTATTTTGAAATGTACATTACTATTAACTATAATCACCTATACAAAGCAATCAACCATTAGTGCTTAGGGTTTAACAAAAAGCCACTACCAATGTGAGGTGTGGAACAGCCACAGAATGAGCACTCACCCGAATCCACACCATTCATCCGTGGAACTGTCACAAGGGACTGACCCTGAAGGATCCACACCTGCTGATCCAAATCAGACACCTTTCCAAGCTGTGCAGAATCTCTTGCTGGTTGGATGAAAACAAATAATGAAGAAACATGAAGCCCAAAGTTCTTCACTCAAGAGGAAAATCACCTAAACTTGGCCCTTCAGTATGGAAGACCAGAGGTTTATCCCCCAAAATGCATCAGCCCAGCCTTTCTTTTAGTAAAGCTACTGGCTCTACCAAAGAGAGCAAAGACTACCAAGGTGAGTATATGGTGTAAGAGGGCAAACCAACAAGACAGAGGATAATGAGCAGTTCCACAGCACATGTGTGTCAAGGCCCAGCTATTCTCTTTTGGACCTGCTCCTGCTTGGAACAATGCTGGGAAATGGAGCTAGAGCAATGAATGAGTAATGGTTCTCACTCTCTAGAAGCCCATGGTTTAGTGGCTGGCACACAGCACCAAGCACTAAGGGCCACACACAAAAGAAAGGCAGAGAATGCTGGTGTATCCAGGGGACATGGAAGTGACCCAGGCACAAGAGCTCCATGCCAACATTACCTCCATAAATAATATTTTCAGTGTTTTGCATAGTGGGGTGGTCTCTGCACCTGTGGGAACAGAGATAGATGAGATAAGCTTCAGACAACATTTCTAAAACACTCCTAGGACACTGTTCTTCAAGTTTTATTAGAATAATAATAACCTGGCCTGACAAAAACCTCCAGTCAGAAGACCTGAGCCACTAGCCAGGACTTCGTGCAAGTCTCAGCAAAAGGAGAGCAAGTAGAATTATCCTCTACCCAGAGATCCAGCCAAGAATGTTATCTCCCCAGGAGTCCCAATGCCTGGCATGATATTTGGCCTTAAAAATTCCAGGCCCTTACTGTCAGTGCCTCCTCCTGCCAAAGTCCCTCTTTTTGACTGTATCTGTTCTGTCTAGGAAATGGGAGGGTCCATGGAAGGAAGGCTTCCAAACCCCAGCCATTCAACAGGGAGAGACAGCAAGTCCCACATGGAAAAAGCCCACAGTCATCCTATCATGGCCCTACCCCTTACCCATGCACAAAGCACATAAAGCTCCAGAGTCAGGGGGATTTTGCAGCTATGGACTGTACCTGGCAAGGAAATGTCTCAAGTCCAGTGGACGAAAACACAGCTTCAGGGAGCAGTATTGGACTCTGACAGAGCCTGAGTCATTTATCTAGGGGGAGAAGAGGGAGGTTCCAGTTTCTTGGGTGGGGTGGGATCAATGTTCAACTGAAAGAAATCCAGTTCCTCCTGTCAGATCTCAGGAGATTCTGATGAAGAAATCTCAAATGAGTAGTACTTGTCTGAGTTCCCTGAGAAATAAGTGCTGAGCTAAGCCCACAAGGTCAACCACAAGGAAACAGAGGTGATGACAGACTGTAGGTTTCTCATAAAGGGGAGACTAAGGGACTTCCCCAGACTTCAACCTTCTTTCATGTTACTGAGGGCTTAAGACTGGCAATGTGAGGTACCCCCACAACAGGGACTGCATCTCCTGGCAGAGGAAACCTGGCCAACAGAGGCAGGCTAAGGGGTTCTGGGAGAGTCTCCTTGCTCAAACTCTTCTACCTTCCATCCTCATCTGCTCTTGTCTTGGAGGAGCAAGGTTCTTTGCTGTTGAGGTCCTAGTCCCATCACTTTTCTCTTCTGGTTTATCCCCTAGGAGAAAGTGAAAATGAATTCAAATACACTCTGTTCAAAATCAAACCTAGTCAGTGTCATCTCTCTTGACCCCATTCTACTCTGCTGAAGGACCCCTCAGTTGTAACTCAGTCAACATATCCCCTTTCTAGGGATGCTAAGCACAAAATAAGGTCCCATGATGATGCTTTCAAAGACCTTAGGTCTCATTTCAGTCAGGATCCAGTCTGGCAAACTGGATCCACACTAAGAATTGCAAACAAAAGTGACTAAAGAGGAAATAGATATTCAGATGCTAGAGAGCTAAATAATTAGTAGGAATTGATGTGGATCCCAGATAATAACAGCTATAGGAGATAAAACGAAACAAAATAACCTAATAAGTGTTGGGCTTGGTAGCTCAAGCCTGTAATCCCAGCACTCAGGAGGCAGAGGCAGGAGGATTACTGAGTTTGGGGCTTGCCTGGGCTACATAATGAGCTCAGGGCCAGCCTGAACTACAAATGAAAACCCATCTCAAAAAGTAAAATAAAAAAATAAAAAATAAAATAATAGCTCAAATAAAGGATTTTGTAGGACTGATGTCTGGGTCTCAAGAAGTGATTCAGTGCTTAGATCTCTCAAATAATCTGCAGTCTAGTGAATTCAGGGACCATGAAAAGATGGACAGAAGGAGTCAGACAGAAAATGTTCAGAGCACTCTAGAGAAATAAGTCAGATGGTTTCATTTTTATTGACTGAAAATCCTCTGGAAAGAGCATGAATTTTCTGTTTCCAAATGAATATATCAGAAGCCTATATAGTCTAGTGAAATGTATTCTCCTAGCTTCACTCTCTTATTCTGCTTGGTCCTGACCTTTCAACAAATTTCTTTAGAGAATCTAGGTTTCCCAGGTTTTCTAGCACTCAACATCCATTCTGACATCTTCAGATTAAACTTCAATGAGAATGAATTTCAGAGGAAATAGAACACACAATTCTGTTTTCCATTACTGCAACAAAAATATTGAGGTTATACATTTTATAATGGTAAAATGTGTACTTATCTCACAGTTTTGGAGGTACAGAGTCCAAAACCAGATGGTCACAGCAACCTAGCATCTTATGAAGAATTCATGGCAGATGGTATCATGGTGGTAGAAGCAACTGTGATACCAATCACCCAGTAAGAAAGGTAGCCAGGGAAACAGAAGTGGCCAGTCTTGCTCTTTCATATCAAACTTCTCTCATGAGAACTAACTGGCATCTCACATAAATTATGTTAAGTCCTTCTGAAAACAGTGCCTCCAATAACCAAGTCACCTCCTGTGGTGCCAGTTCTCAACTGTCCCATCACTTACCCATGTCACCAGTTGGGGAAAGTTTCCAGAGTAAAACTCATGGGAAAAAAAAATTGAGTACCATCAATATTTTAGAATTTTCAATAAAGCTTGGAAAAACTGAAGCATGAAAAGCTAAAAACACAAGCTAGGAGAAAGTATTTCTCACACAAACATTTAGAATTCAGAGTGTTGAGTCAATTCTTACTTATCCATTGGAAAATGCAAATAATCCTATAAAATAGAAATAAAATACATTTTACTAGATAGAAAACAAATGCTTAATAATTTTTTTTATTATAATTACCCACATTAATTATTAGCTATATGCAAATCAAACCAATACATGAGATTCAGTTTCCACCCATTAGGAAGATACAAATTAAAAAGATAGTATGTAGTGATGTGAGGAAATAGACGTCCTCACTGAATCGATGGACATGTGAATCAGTCTGTTTTGGGAAGCAATTTTGCAGGAGCAATTACAAGTTTAAATTTGTATACCCTTGGCCCAGTAATTTTACTTAAGAGAATTGGATAGTTTCATCCTTAAAATGCCAGAAAAATCTTATTCAATTAGAGCAATATAATTTTTAAAATCTGTTTACTTATTTTTTTTTTGAGACAGGGTCTCGCTTTATAGTTTAGGCTGGCCCTCAGCTCACTATGTAGCCCAGGCAAGTCTTGAACTCAGAAGTCCTCCTGTCTCTGCCTCCCGAGTGCTGGGATTACAGGCGTGAACCACCACGCCCAGCACTGTGGTATGTGGTATTGATGGCTGGTGGGCATGAGTCACCACGCCCAGCATTGTATGTGGTTACCAGGATCGAACTCAGGACCTTTCACTTGCAAGGCAGGCACCAGAACCACTGAGCTAAGTCTCCAGCCTCCTGTTTACATTTTTTTATAAATTTGTTTCTGTGTCCATACTTATTTCATAACAGATCTTACACTCAAAATGGCTACTGACAAATCCTGATCAAGGTTTTTCAATAGCTGTCTATTTCTTCAAATTCATGACTGCTGTGATCAATTAGAAACTGGTCATCCAAATGGAAATAAATAGGAGAATATTTAACTGTTTTTTCTAATTAACAGCTTTTCTTACAACTAGTCTGGATGGCTTGGTATATTTAAATTGTACTATAAAGGTGCAATTATCTTTTGCATCTACACTTTGACAAATGTTATGTTACATTTTTTTCATCAGATAGGCATAACAGGAGTACATAGACTCAGTTAGAGCTTTAATGTTTTATTAATGTCCAAGTATTGAGTCATCATTATCCATATACTGACTCATCATTATTAATATTTCATTCTGAGGACTTCTATTTTCTATTTCTTTACAGAATGAATAATATGCTTTTAAATTTTCTTTTCAATAATTCTAATCAATGTTATTAACTGAGTATAATAAAATCTATTATTTAATAAATTCATATTGGCATTCTGGTATTTCCTTAATATCTCTCCTGATGGCTTTGTGTTACCAACAGCATTTTGCAAAGTGACATGTTATTCCTAATTCCTAGACATCATCAGACCTAAGCACGTTGCTGACAGTTTTATCTTTTTTATTTGAATCTCTAATGGTACATTATATATACACATCATGATCATACTCAACATTGAGAATTTGTAACACTCTATGACACAATTTAGTTCTCATTTTTCCCATTCCCTTACTCACCCTACAACTCACTGCCCCCAATATATGTACCCCTTGTTTCCTTTTTATTACTATCAGATTTCTGCTTTCCCTCATTACTTACCCCTACTTCTCATATCCCTTTGAATATTTACTATTTCACAATATCTATCATACATTCTAGAACTCATTTACATCATTTCTCAGACCACAGAAATGAAATAGTATGTCTGCATCTGTGACTTATTTATTTCACTTATGAGTATGTCCTTAAGGTACTTCCATTTGAGTATAAATGACTCAAAATTATCATTCTTTATGGCAGAGTAGTACTCTATTTTATTATTATTATTATTATTTTAATAAAAAGTCTTCTTTACCCAGGCTAGAGTTGGGCTTTTGGGTTGTTTCCAAGATTTAGCTATCACAAACTGAGCTGTTATTAACATGAGTGCACATATGTTGCTGTAATATGAATCATATAATTCTTTTGTATATATTCCCAGCAGGAGAATAGCAGGGTCAAATGGAATCTCTAATCCTAGTTTTCTGAGGAATCTCCACACTGCTCTCCATAGTGATTGTACCAGTCTACGTTCCCACCAAAGCAGGAGAAGGGTCTTTTTCTCTCCAGCATTGTTGTTGGCTAATTTCAAAATATCAGCCATTCTTTGTGGAGTAGATGAAATCTCACTGTTGTTTTCATCTGCATCTCTTGAATGACCAATGACGTTGGCTATTTCTTCATATCCTTCCTAGCTGCTTTTACATCTTCCTTTGAAAACTGTCTGTTCATTTTAGATGCCCATTTTTGAACTGGGTCTTTAAATTTGGAGGGCTGATTTTTTAAAGATCTTTATATATATTCTAGATAGTAGCCTTTTGACTGAGAAACAGCTGGTAAAATATTTTCCCCGTACTATTGGTTGGCTTTACACTGTGCAAGTGGTTCCTTCTGCTGTGCAGAAGCTTCTTAATAAGATGAAATCCCATTTGTTGATTTCATCTACTGGTTCTCATGCTACAGAGGTTTTGTCCATAAAATATTTCCCTAAGCCAATGTCTGGTAGCTCTACCTAACCTGTTTTGCAGCAGGTTTAGAGTTTCTGTTTAAACACTTAGGTCTCTAATCCACTTTGTTTTACTTTAGTACATGGTGAAAGAGATAGATTTAACTTTGTCTTTGGCAAGTTGAAAACTAGTTTTTTTTTCAGCCCCATTTATTAAAGAGGCTATCTTTCCTCCATTGAGGATGTTTGGCTCCTTTGTCAAAGATTAAGCAGCTTAGTGTATCTGGAGTTGTTTCTGGATCTTTTAATCTATTCCAATGATCCTGTAGTCTGTTACTTTGCCAATACCATGCAGTTTTTATCACAGTGACTTTGTAGTAAAGTTTCAAGTTGGGGATCATGATATAACCTGCCATGTCCTTGTTTCCTAGAATTGTCTTTGCTATTCTAGGTCCTTTGTGCTTTCAGATGTATTTTTGGATGATTTTCTCTAGATCTGTGAAATATGCTGTATGGATTCCAATTGGGATTACATTGAATCTATATAGTAGTTATGGGAGTATAGTCATATTGATGACGTTGGTTTTTCTATCCACAAACAAGGAATGTCTTTCCACTTTCTAATATCCTCTTCAAACTCCTTTTTCACAGTTTTGTAGTTTTCATAGTATAAGTCTTTCACCTCCTTTGTTAGATTACTAGATATTTTACTTTTTTGGATGCTATTGTGAATGGAACTGACCACCCAATTTCTCTCTCAATAAGTCTGTTTCTTGTGTATAAAAGTGCTATTGATTTTTTGAGCATTGACCTTGTAGTCAGCTATGCTACTAAATTTGCTGATTAAGTCTAGTAGCTATTTGGTGGAGTTTCTAGGATCTTCTATATAGAATATCATGTCATCAGCAAATAATGACAGCTTAGCTTCTTCCCTTCTGATTTTTATTCTTTTTATTTCTTTCTCTTGCCTAATTGCTATGGCCAGCATTTCCAGCACTGTAATGAACAGGAGTGGACAACCTTGTCTTGTTCCTGATCTTAGTGTGAAAGGTTTCAGTTTTTGACCATTTAGTACAATGCTGGCTATTGTTTTCTCATAAATACCTTTTATTAGGTTGAGATAAAGTACATCTATTCCAATTTTCTATAAAATTTTGA
>PVIC010032831.1:0-20486 GCA_004025085.1 Thryonomys swinderianus | reverse complement strand
GCAAGAACCTAAATGGAGAACTTGGCAGAGCTAAGTAGAGTGTTTCCTGAGGTAGGAATCCCCCACTTTTTAAAAGTGGATACTTCATCCAAGTTTTAAAAATCTCAATATTTAAAAGCCACTGTTAGCAAGGGCAGCCTGGACTACACCAAGACCTTGTTCTCAAAACAGCAATAAACGAACCAACTGACCAACCAGATAAACAAAAACCAGAGTATTATCACCATCAAAGAGCAACTGTCACTGTTAAAAACATGAAAAGGCAAGCCATACACCATGACAGATTACCTAAAAAGTATTTCTGATAATGAAGCTGTATTGAGAACAAAGAATTCGGAAAACCAGTGTCTAGAAAAAAGTGGAGTTTTACAAAAGGGACAGTATGTATGAGATTTAACAGATATTTTACAAGAGATACACATGATAAATAACTACTTGAACACATATCAACATTATTAGTAATCTGGGAAATGCAAACTAAAACCACAATCGATTCTACTTACTACTTATCTACTAGATGCTAAACATTAAAAAGACCCAAAGGACCAAGTGTTGGTAAAGGATGTGAAATAAATGGGATTCCAAAATGATATAAATATATGGGAAATGGGACTCCAAAATGATATAAATATATGGGAAACCAGTTTGCAATTTCTTTTTTTTTTTTTTTGCTTTTTGAGACAGGGTCTCGCTTTGTAGTTCAGGCTGGCCCTGAGCTCACTATGGTGCCCAGGCAAGCCGCCGCAAACTCAGCAATCCTCCTGTCCCTGCCTCCCGAGTGCTGGGATTACAGGCGTGAGCCACCACGTCCGGCACTGTGGTATGCGGTGTTGATTGTTGGTGGGCGTGTCTCCACACCCAGCATTATATGTGGTTACCGGGGATGGAACTCAGGTCCTTGCGCTTGCGAGGCCGGCGCCAGAACCACTGAGCTAACCCTCCGGCCCTGCAATTTCTTAATAATGTTAAATATGTACCTACTATATAATCCAGTGATCTATTCCTAGGTGTTACCCAAGAGAAATGAAAATATACGGTGTGATCAAAATACACAGTGAGTATTTAAATGGATCTGGCTCCATATGACTCCTGGCTCTTCTGCAAAGTCAAGATGACCATAAAAAGTAGACACTTTCAATCAACAGAGGATATCAAGTCAGCCACAATGACATAACTGAAGATACCCATTAAAAAAGGAATTCTAGAACTGCTTCAGAAAGTGGCAAGAATGATGGGATAAGTACATTCAAAGTGAGGGGGAGTATTGTGAAGTGGATTAAGGCAGGGTCTTCTACTATAAAAAAATTTATCGGGAGGCAGAGGCAGGAGGATTGCTGAGTTCGAGGCTTGCCTGGTCTACAGAGTGAGCTCAGGGCCAGCCTGAACTACAAAGCGAGACCCTGTCTCAAAAAAAAAAAAAAATTTAAATATCTGCATTTTAAAAATCACAACTCAAATACATGCATGGAAAGATGATTTGAATGTTCATAGAAACTTTATTTCTAATGGTCAAAACAGAATAATACAAATGCCCTTCAGTGAATAAAGTACAAATGAACCATGATGCATCCATATAGCTGAACATTAGCAAAAAAAAAAAAAAAAAAAAGGAAAATACTTCTGAATACACCCAACATGGATCAGCCTTAAAAACATCATACTAAGTGAAAAACACCAGACACAGAAGACTGTCTGCTCTGTACTTCAGCACACATGAAATCCTAAAGAAGGCAAAACTGTAAATTATAAAAAGTACATCAACCTTTGCCAGGAGGTAAAGGAAAAAGAAAAGACTACTGAAAGATGTGAGAGAATTACTGGAGTTGGTCGATCACTTTTTTTTTTTTTTGAGACAGGGTCTTGCTTTGTAGTTCAGGTTGGCCCTAAGCTTACTATATAGCCCAGGCAAGCCTCAAACTTAGCAATCCTCCCGCCTCTGCCTCCCAAGTGCTGGGATGACAGGTGTGAGCCACCACACCTGGCACTGTGGTATGTGGTATTGATTGCTGGTGGGCGTGAGTCACCACACCTAGCATTGTATGTGGTTATTGGAGATCGAACTCAGGACCTTGCGCTTGGGAGGCAGGCGCTGGAACTACTGAGCTAAATCTCCGGCCCTTCATGTATTTTATTTATGTAAATTGTATCTGAAGAAAGGTGATTTTAAAATGGAAGAACACCCCTGCAATTCCATTGTTCTTGAAGGCTGCAGCAGAAGATTTTAAGTTTAAGCTCACTGTAGGAAATTTAACAACTTAACAAGATCCTGTCTCAAAATAAAAATTAAAACCAACACCACAACTACCAAAAAAAGGGCAGGGAATATGAGCAGGAGATGTGGCTGTAGGCCAAGGCCTGGGCTTAATGCCCAGTATCAGGGGTGGGGTGGACGGGGGGTAGTTCCCAGTAGTGCTTTGGATACTTTTACAGCCAGCACCTTAAAATCAGAGGGAGAGTTTAGAGTCAGACCTGCTTTTGAAAGTTGACCTAGTCTCTCACCTAAAAACGTATAAAAACGTATGCAAGTTTCTTGCCTTCTCTGGCTAGCACTATCCACCTTGCAAAGTGGTGGTAAGGGTTACACTATACATAGACATAAATCACAAATACATAACAAGCCTGCAACAGAGTATCTGCATGCAGTTGACACTTGACAACAAGTGAAAGGAAATGAAGTCATTAGCGCAGGTGGGAGCCAGTTGTCCTCTGAACACATACACTCATATGTGTACATACTCATGTACACACTATTCATTTATAGAATATACACTTTTATTTTTGTATATCTTATCTTCTATAAAGCCATTCATACATGTTACAATCAGATTTACAGTTCCCACAGAGCCAGCATATTGCATAGCACACAGTCAACATTTGATTCGTGTACCTGAATTCGTCCAAAATGTCCTTTAAGAATGAGCAGTGACAATGTTCACACGCCTACAGCCTGAGGCAAAGATCCTAATGCTGCCCGTTTAATTCAAGACTCACACAAATGAGGCCCCCAAATAAATAATCTTATTAACCAAGACATTCCAACTAAATACCAGAAATCAAGACTGCTCTACTAAGTCATCAGTAATTTCCAAACTCTGTAAAATGCAACTAAAGTATCAGAAACTGCATAGAAATAATACAGAAAGTGAAGACTCTGAATGTTTTAGCTCAAAATGCAAAATAAGCCATCTTGCAGTTACTAAGTATAATGATGTGAGGGAGTCTCTACACCAGAAACATATGCTACATTATTAAGGATATTATTAGCCAAAGTTTATACAGTCTCCTGAACTCAGTTTTAGTTTTTACAAAGATCCACAGTATAAAACTCACAGAGAAAATCACAGGCATCTATTATTTAGTAAGGAATTAAAACTTATTCTCATAACTACTTTAAACAACCAACAATGGACTGTATATCAGTCCATTTTCTGCTGCTTTAACAAAATAGGAGAGGTGAGGTACTTTATAAAGAAAGTTCCCAAAGATTCAGCTTCTTTTGAGGAGCTTGGCTGTGTTTCCACATGGCAGATGGTATCATGGTAGGAAAACATGCCATAGGGAGAGATTACATGCCAAGACCAGAACCAATTTACTGTCTTGAGAATAACCTGGGGTCCCAAGAGAACTACCTAAGTCTCTTTTGAGGGCAATGGTACTACCAATGACCTAGTCACCTAGGAACTAGGTTCTCCTCAAGAGAGGCTCAGCACCTCTTACCATCAACACATTGGGCCCAAGCCTCCAACACATTTGGAGGTCAAACTACAACCAAACTATAAGCAATTTCAGCTTCAATCTGGAAATTACAGCATGATCATTTTTTAATCTTACCCTAGCATTCAGAGAAAAAATGCACTGGAATTTATTGTAATTAAATATTTCAGCTCATAAAAGATTCCATTAAGAGAAGAAATAGGCAACCAGTGCATATATCTCAAAAGGTATTGTATTCAATACTTTATGGAAATGAAAACTTAAAAAAATAAACAAAAGCTTGAACAAATACTTTATAGAAGAAAATACATAAATGCTAACATATAAGTGAAAAGACAGATACCAGAAAAATGTCAATTTAACCCTTTAATGCCAACACATCCATTTTTGGAACACTCATTAACAAAGGAACATAATGAAATGTTTTTAAATTCTTGTTCTTGTATTTTTCTAATATATATGACTTCTATACAAACATTTAAAAATTTCAATCTTTGGCATAAATGGTTTAAAACAACAGTGAGATACTCAATTAAGATATTTGCAAGTGAAAATAATTTCTTGTGCAAACATAAAGAAAACTACTACACAGAACACTGTGAAAGCAGTAACTCAAACAGGGATTTGGAAAATCAAAACTTTAATTTAAAAATCTTGTAGGAAGTCAATGTCAAAGAAGCATTAAGAAGTCTTTGAAAGACTCTCTAACTTGAAAATGAGGGACTTAAAACACCTTAACAATGACAGAGGAACATAATGGAATGTTTTAAAATTCTTGTTCTTGAATTTAATTTGATAAATTTACAAAAATACTTTCTAGAAATGAACAAACCTGTATTAAAAATGTATATTCAAAATGGAGTTATAAGACATTTTGTGGAAAAGTTTATTTATTCCTTTTTTGGGGGTGGGGGTGCTGGGCATAGAACTCAAGATCTCACATGTTCTAAACAAGCCACTGAGCCACATATACCCCCAACCAAACCCTTTTAATTCTATTCATGAACTGTATCCCCAATTGAACTATATCCCCACCTCTAAATAGAATTCTTTTATTTTTAAAAGATCAGAAGACTTTAGTAATTTTAAGACAACAATGGAAGCTTTGAAACATGCTGCGAATGACAGATTGTTTTAAAACAAAAAAAGAATAATATTACACTGAGAAATAACCACAAATATTTTATACTGTTACATCAGATTGATTAGGAAGAAGACATGAGAAAGGATACATGGCTATTACAGAAGTAAATTTGAAAATTCCAATGTATATAGGTTAGAAAAGCTGAGATTCTACAGCTGCCTAGTTCTCATCAATCTACCCTCTCTTCCAGTCACCATGGGAGTCTCATCAGAGAATGAAAGAGTGAAACCCCCTTCAGAGAAGGTCAGTCTGAAAATTCACATAACCGCTGGGCATGGTGGGACCTGCTTATGATTCTGGCTACTGGAAGAGTTTAGGCAGGAGGATTCCAACCCTGAAACAAGCCTGGGTAACTGGATCTCAAAATTTAAAAACAGAATTTTTTTAAAAAAGGGGTTGGGGGGGGCCAGAGATTTAGCTCAGTGGTTCTGGCGCCTGCCTTGCAAGCGCAAGGTCCTGAGTTTGATCCCAGTAACCACATACAATGCTGGGCGTGGAGACTCATGCCCACCAGCAATCAATACCACATACCACAGTGCCGGGTGTGGTGGCTCACGCCTGTAATCCCAGCACTCGGGAGGCAGAGACAGGAGGATTGCTGAGTTCGCGGCGGCTTGCCTGGGCTACATAGTGAGCTCAGGGCCAGCCTGAACTACAAAGCGAGACCCTGTCTCAAAAAAAACCCCAAAAAACAAAAAACAATGGGTTGGGCTTGTAACTCAGAGGTAGAGGACTTGTCTACTATGTTTGAGGCCTTAGGTTCAAGTCTCAGTACCACAAAGACAAAAGAACGAAAGAAACTTCATGTGCTAAATTTTAATTTTTTTCCCATTTTCCTTAGTACATTTTTGCATTACATGATTACATTCTTTGTGGGGAGTTCTTATACACAGTACATCTCCATTTTTTTCCATCCCCTTTTCCTTCCCTCTCTCAATCTCTTGATCTTCTTTCCATTTAGACAAAATCTATCTCCCTACTTCCTATTATCTATCTTTTACTCTGCTCTTCATTTATATTTTGGGTTTCTCCTATATGAGAAACTATGTTGTATTTAAACTTGCGCATTTAATTTTTTATTTAACATTATGGTCTCAAGGTGCAGGCATTTTCCTGCAAATGATACAAGCTGATCCTTCTTTATGGCACAGTAGTATTCTACTATGAATAAATACTTTTTTTTGAGACAGGGTCTTGCTTTTTTTTTTTGCTTTTTGAGACAAGGTCTCGCATTGTAGTTCAGGCTGGCCCTGAGCTCACTATGGTGCCCAGGCAAGCCGCTGCGAACTCAGCAATCCTCCTGTCTCTGCCTCCCAAGTGCTGGGATGACAGGCGTGAGCCACCACGTCCAGCATTGACAGGGTCTTGCTTTGTAGTTCAGGTTGGCCCTGGACTCACTATGTAGCCCAGACACATCTTGAACTCACAGAAATCCTCCTGTCTCTGCCTCACAACTGCTGGGATTACAGATGTGAGTCACCACACCCAGCATCGTGGTGTGTGGTACTGATTGCTGGTGGGCATGAGTCACCATGCCCAGTATTGCTGTATGTGGTTATCAGGCATCGAACCAGGGATCTTGCGCTTGCTAGGCAGGCGCCAGAACCACTGAGCTAAATCTCCAGCCCCAAACTTTTTTTTTTTTTTTTTTTTTGAGACAGGGTCTCGCTTTGTAGTTCAGGCTGGCCCTGAGCTCACTATGGAGCCCAGGCAAGCCTTGAACTCAGCAATCCTCTTGCCTCTGCCTCCCGAGTGCTGGGATTACAGGCATGAGCCACCATGCCTGGCCCCAAACTTTTTTTTTTAATCTATTCATCTGTTGATAGGCATATAGGCCACTTCAAAATTTAGTGGTAATAGTTGTCTTGCTATAAACATGGGTATGCATGTATCACTGCAACATAACGTCTCTTTCATAAACATACTTGGAAGAAGGAATATTTGGGTCAAAGGACATATTTAGTTTTAGGGTTTGAAGACTCTCCATACTGATACACTAATTTACATCCTCCTGAACAATGGAGACGGGTAGCTTTTTACCCCACAGACTCACCAGCATTTCTTCTTCCTTTTTATTTTTTGGTGTCACCCCTTCTGGAATGAGATGAAACTTCAGTGTTTTAACTTATTTTTCTCTGATGGCCAGTCATGTTGCACATTTTTAAAATGCATTCAATGACCATTAGAAATGTCTATTTTGTTGCCCAACTTTTGAATTTGGGGAATCTATTTTTTTTTTGAGTTATGTGTTCTACATATTAGTCCTGCGCTGATGAATAGCTAGCAAAATTTTTCCCATTTTGTAGGTTGCTTTTCACTTTGCTGGTTGTTTCTTTTGCTGTGCAGTTTTTCAAATTTGGCCCCATCTGTTGATTCCTAGTACTATTTCATGTGGCACTGGGCTTCTGTTCACAAAGTCCTTGCCTACATCCATGTCTCCAAGAGTTTTACCTATTTTAAATTCCAGCAAATGAAATATTTCTATTTATTTATTTTAGTTTTTTGGGGGCAGGGTCTCGTTTTGTAGTTCAGGTTGGACCTGAACTCACTATGTAGCCCAGGCAAGCCCTGAACTCACAGCAATCCTCCTGCCTCTGCCTCCTGAGCACTGGGATTACAGGCATGAGCCTCCATGCCTCGCACTGTGGTATGTGGCACTGGGGATTAAACTCAGGACCTTGTGCTTGCCAGACTGATACCAGAACTAAGCCTGAGCTAAATCCCTGGCCCCAAATGTTTCTATTTTAACAATTAGTTTTTTTGACCCACTTTGACTTTACTTTAATACAGAGTTATATCCATCTTTATTCAATTTTCTGCAATGCAGACAGCCAATTTTCCCATCGTGTACTAAATTTTTAAATTCTTCAAGAATGAAAATAAATTGAAGAGATCTATATAAACCACTGCTTAAAATATCTAGTCTTTGGAAATATGCTGAAGAACTTGGAATAAATCCATTTGACTTGCCAGAGACTGAGCCTTACAAAAATGATCCAGAAATTCTAACAGTGATGAATTCAGTACATTCCTATCAGAATAATGATATCACGAAATTTCAACTTGTTCTGAAAACAAGTCACAGCAATTAAGGCCGATACCTTCTTAAAAGAGCTTTTGCAAAACCTCCAAACAAATTGTAAAATTAAAACATACACACATTATATATTCCTCTTATGTCAAAGGAGTAAAACACATAATGTAACTGATGCCGAAAGCTTGCTGGTATAGTACATAGTGGACAATGCTATTCATGAGGAGTTGGTTGAGACAACAGGGTGTTACACACTTAAGGCAACAGTGCACACAACGGAAACTGGAGAATAACAAGGGATGAATGGCAAAACCACTCTTAGGAGTTTTGTCCTAAAAGCTACTGAAGTTACAATAAAAGTGTTCTTTAGTAATTTGGTTTTGTTCTGGCTGCTTTATGTACCCCAAGAAAAACAGATTTAATTTCCATAAGAAAACTAATTGCCATAAGGTTATAAAGAATTGATGTCTCACAAACCTTTTCTATAAAGGGTAAGAAAACAAAAATTTTTGGCTTTGTAGGGCCAAGCATCTCAATTAATCAACTTTATAGAGCAGCCAGAGACAATATGTAAATAAATGAGTAATTTTTATTTACAAAAACAAGGAGTATACTGGATTTGGCCCATAGGCAGCAGTTTGCAACTACTGGTCTAAATATATAATTTATCCTGAGCAATATGATCAGAAAGAAGATTTCTAATTTTATAAATACTTAGATGCTTCTGGTGATTAATCTTATACACATATAGAGTCTGCCATAAAAATTTATATATCCAGAAAAGAAAAACTTGCATAAATATTTTAATACTAAGTTTATTTAGACATCACCAGATTAATACAAGTTGCCTTTGGCTTCTACAGTTACAATAGGTGTTCAAAGTGGTGGACACTAGCTTCCAGATGTTAATTAGCACAATAATCTGCAGAAGTCTGTATACATTCTGGGGGGGGGGCAGACTCGGTATTTCCACAGAAACTGTCAACAGCCAGAAGCTGTCACTGCTGTCATCTGAAATGTGTATATCTCCTTTGAATACCTGCTCTTTTCACATAGCAAATATCTGAAATGTTTGCTGTTTTTTTTTACAGAAGTAAATTCTCTAAAGTCTGTAATTTTATATATGCAATGTAGTAAAGGTTTAATGGAAACTCTGTAATTATAGTGGCATGTTGTCCCTTACTGTTTAAGCAGCAAAACAAACAAGATATATAGCCAAGAATTTATAAACACATATATTAGACTAGTTAAAATTTTAAAAATGCCAAATGCAGTGAAGACATGAGACACGAATCTAGGACTCTTATTCATAATGCATGTACAAAATACAACACAACCATTTTGGTAAGTGAGCAGTTCTTGTCAATTTAAACACATATCTCCCTACTCAGACCTAACTATTCCACTCCTAACAATTTTAGTGCTAAAAACCACAAAACTATAAAAATTCCAAAATCTGCCAATAGAGACATAAATCATATCATAATATACTGTTCAGCCATGAAATGAACCTCCAATACATGCAACAATATAAGTGACTTTCAGAAACTTTAGGTTGAGCAAAGCTTACAGTGACAGAAATCAGAAAGTGGTTACCAGTGGTTGGCGGTGGGAAATCAACTAGAAAGGGGCGTGAAGGAACTTTTTGATGCTTGTATCTCCTTTGGTTAGTAGTTTAAACTGCCAAAGCTCTGATCAAAGTAAACACTTGAGTTGTATGCTTTATCTTATGTGAACTGTACCATATTTACAAAACTACTAATCTTCTTCCCCATCTGCCACCACCAATGTTTCTGAAGATTTCCCCATTTCACCCACATGGCAGATCATTTTCTTATCCTACCTGCCTTTTGGGCCCAGAGCAGGCTTTTGATTCTCGCTCCCATGAATGACCACTCATCTAGACAGGCTCTCAACAGAGTAGATCTGTCTCTTCCATCCACCTCTAGTATATGTGCTGCCGAAGCGAGCACTCCATCCACCTCTAGAACATCATCCATTAGGCCTGTTTCTTATCAAAGATAATGTGTAACTTATATTCCTTCCCAGTTCCTTAAAGAGAAAGAAAGCCTAGCAGTTCCAAAGGCTGGAAAGATCCAGATGCTGGTACACAGTAGCCTTGGTTTCTGAGCCTCTGGATTGTGTCCTCCTCCCATGGGGAAAGGGACAAGACACCTTTCTTTATCTTTTATAAGGGACTTGTTTTTCGAGACAGATTTCACTTTATAGTTCAGGGTGACCCTGAACTCACTATGCAGCCCAGGCTAGCCACCAACTCATGGCAATCCTCTTGCCTCTGCCTCCCAAGTGCTAGGATCACAGGTGTGAGCCACCAGGTCTGACATTGTGGTATGTGACTACTGGGGATTGAACTCTGGACCTTGTGCTAGCCAGGCAGACACCAGAACCACTGAGCTAGAGCTCCAACCCCTATAAGGGACTCTTGTAAGAATACCATTTTTAAGAATTTTACTCTGGGGTGGTGGATTTAGCAGTGGTTCCAGTGTCTGCCTTGCAAAATGCAAGGTCCCAAGTTTGATACCCTGTATCACATACCACAATGCCAGATGTGGAGATTCACGCCCGCTCATAATCCCAGCAATCAGTACCACATACAATGCCAGGCATGGTGATGTACTTCTGTAAGCCCAGCACTTGGGAGGCAGAGGCAGGAGGACTGCTGTGAGTTCGAGGCTTGCCTGGGCTACATAATGAGATAAGGGCCAGCCTGAACCACAAAAGTGAGACCCTGTCTCAAAAACCTTAAAAAAATTTTTTTAAAATTCTCATGATTTTTTTTTTTCAGTACTGGGAAATCAAACTTGGGCCCTTATGTATCCAAGGTTGTACCACTTGAGCTAAATCCCCAGCCCTTATTCTCATGATTTAATCACCTCCCAAAGGTCTCTTTTCCTGCTACCATCACAATGATAATTGGGTCTCAACCTGATTGGCTCCTAAAACCCAATTCAGGTTCCTAAAACCTGAAACCTTAAATTGGGAGTAGGATGTACAATTTACACCTTAGCACAAATCTTCCTCTAATTTTGCTTCTTCCAGCATGATTGTGTCAGATTAATTTTCCTGAAGTATAGCCCAATCAGAGCATTCTGTAGTCATCAACTTTTCTTGGCTCTAGTACACATTACTATGTGTACTAGAGGAGGGGGCCCATGTGTCTTCCATCCTGAGTTTCACAAGTGCAGAGAATATTTGTGTGATCAGAGAGGCAGGAGAGGAAGGCCTCTGATGCAACAAGGTCACCACCCTCCAAGTGTAATGTGCTGTTAGCGGCTCCTGGCTAACAAACCTTGCCTTCCATTCCACTCTTCCTTTGGTGTATCTCCTTGAAAACTTCAAGAGAAATGGGCAACTAGCATCAAAGAATTTGGGCACTGTTGGAAGTAATTTTTTTAAAAACTGTATTCTAAAAATATCAATACTTCTCAAGTATATTCACCAAACAAATACTGAGAATTAACACTTCACACTCAAATCCCCAATCTCTTTAATTTCCCCTTCTCATACACTTACAAAATAAAACTATTTACTATCGTATTACTAGAGCCCTAATTAATAATAGTTTTTGCATTTTGAAAGGAAAGCACTTTGATTTTACTAGTATGGCAACAAAATGTTTTTAATAAGAACACTTGTTCGTGTATTATATAACACTAGAAGGAACGAGAAAAAAGGGTAACTGTACCCCTCAGAAATAACTGTAGTTTGGTAAGCAGATGACTAACTTTTTACCCAAGTATTTTTATAAAATGAACTTATACTGTCTTAAAATATTTTATCTTTTCACATTATTTGGTGATTATCCTGGCATACCACTTTTATTGCACAGTAACTTGTCACATGTTTATTTAATAGTTTAATAGTTTGCTCTGCCACATCTCTGGGTTTGGGATATACATCTTGCTTAATACTGCTAAGACACAAATCAGAGCAGTACTTTGTACCTCAAGTGCTGGGGGTGATCAGACCTAGAGCCTTGTAGATGCTAGGCAAGCACTCAACCACTGAGCTACCCCGGTAGCCTGCAGCAGTGATTCTTGAGGAAAGGAAACAATTTCTCTTCACACCATTCCTCCAAACATCCAACCAGACCTGTTTTGGATTTTGGGTTACAGTGCAAACTGTCCTTCAAAAATATTACACCATTTATAAACTACATAGGTATGATTCTTATGGCAATTATACTGATCTGTTCTGGAATAATCATTTATGTACTTGCCCTACACTACCCTTGTAGATTATACAAAACTAAGAGCAGTATCTAAATTTACAGAAAACTGCACATGAAGTTTATAGTATTATACACTTGATCTTAGCCAAAAGGCCGAGAAGTGATGGTTTATACTATTCTATGCTAATACAAACACAATGGTTTGCTGAACTCACATATCCACGGATAAAAAATAAAACTTCATACATAGGGCCAGAGATTTAGCTCAGTGGTTCCAGCGCCTGCCTCACAAGCACAAGGCCCTGAGTTCGATCTCTGGTAACCACATACAACGCTGGGCATGGTGACTCACGCCCACCAGCCATCAATGGCACATACCACAGTGCCGGGTGTGGTGGCTCACGCCTGTAATCCCAGCACTCGGGAGGCAGACACAGGAGGATTGCTGAGTTCGAGGCTTGCCTGGGCTACATAGTGAGCTCAGGGCCAGCCTGAACTACAAAGCGAGACCCTGTCTCAAAAAAAAAAAAAATACTTCATACATAATACTTGTTTGCTTCTGGAAGCTGAGCCTAGGAGTAACATTCAGTAGCAGCAAGTACAGTAATGAAAAAAAAATAAGGGCTACTTGGAGAAATGACTGATTCTAAGACTGGAGCATGAAATATGTCAGATAAGCCTGAAACATTTTGTAGTGTCAGAAAATAATGCCTGCCTCAGTACAGTAAAACAAAACAAAACCTACACTGATGAAAGTATGCCAAAGGGAGATAGTATCCAATGAAAAGAGTTTCCACTGGCCTGGGAGAGCACACCTGTAATCCCAGCTGCTGAGATACTCAGGAAGGAGGACTGCTGGGAGTTCAAGGCCAGCTGGGCTACATAGTGAGCTCAAAGTCAGCCTAAACTAAATAACAAAACTCTGTCTCAAAAAAAAAAAGGGAGAGTTCCTAATGACTGAAGCAGGAACAATCTGAGCAATAAAATAAATAAGGCAATACTGGATTATGGCCTAAATTTTAAAAAATACCCAGATATCTATATATACCTAAATAAATGATGGAAAAATAGAAGGGGAAGAGACAAGTGTCCCACGCAAAAGAAATGCAAACAACCTAGTTCTCAATGAAGGGCTGCACACCTCCCCACACCTCCACTCTGGCCGAGCATAGCGACTTATTTAGAGGACCACAGTACCACATGGAATGAAGGGAAGAAGAGTAACTGTGTAGCGGAGAAGCTGACAGGCACGACCTCAGCCGGTGTTCAAGGTGAGCATGAACTGTCATAGCATGTGCTCCTCACAGGATGTCATGAAAGCTGCATTTCAACTTTTGTGTTCTTCCTTCATAAATACTCCTGATTTCATGAGAAAAACAAATTTCTATTTTGAGGATATCCTATAAAATACCGGACCATTATTTCTTAAAACTGCCAAAGTCACCAAAAACAAGGAAAATCTAAGAAGCATCAGTCAAAAAGAGCTGTGCAAGGACCGTAGCACAGGAGGAATCCTGGAACAGAAAGGGATATTAAATAAAACCTAAGAAAATCTAAATAAAGTTTGGACTCATAGCAATAATGTATCAATGCTGGGTTAGTAGTTCTAACCCAGTAATGTATCAATGCTGGGTTAGTAATAATAGTATTATGCTAATGAAAGATATTAATAATAGTTAATAACAGTAGATGAAGACTCTGGCACTTTTTTTCTATAAACTGCTAAAAGCTTATGAAAAAAAAAAAGCCACTACCTTCTCATTATAAAATACAAAATGTAGAAAGGTTATGCTATCCAAACTCACATCTCAGCCCAAGTGCACAGACTAGCACGTAAGGCACTCAATAAAACAGACTAAATTAGTGGAGTAAACCTGGAGAAATGAATATTGGAAATATGTTCAACAGTAATCATAGGCAGGCTCTATTCGTGTGACTGATTCTGTAAGTCTTCTTTCTTGGTCCTAATTACAATGTTATTTAGTGTATTTAATAAAGCAGTGATAAGGCTTTGTCATTTTCCTAAAAATTAAGGCTCTTCTAAAATAGCTTGTAGCAAACAAAAAGCTATGCTGCATTTATCTCACCTTGCTTTTACAAGTTGTCTGTTCAAATCACAGTGATACCACCTTCAGTCATCTTTCTGGATGACTATTTTGTGCCATACTGTGAGAACTGGCCTAGTGGATAACTTCTCAGGATTCTGGGAACTGGAGGAAACCCTTTAATACATTCTCTTTGTAAACTGGAGTTGAAAAATAGAAAGCTAAGAATGGCCGGAAGAAAAAGAAAATACCCGAAGAAAATGCAGTGGAAGGTTGCCATGAGAAATAAACAACATGGGGAAGATAATTATTTCCTAAGAGGCTTGCTGCCCAAAGAAAGTTAGTTCTCTTTAAAACTAACACAAAATGTCACAAATACTTTCTTAAAAGTCACCATGTGATATTTAAGAAAACAGAATAAAATCACCAAAACCCTACTCCAATACAATAAACCATAGTCTGTATTTATAGTTTATTCTGTAGGATAAAATAAGAATACACTAATTACATCTGCTATCCTAAAAAGTCAGTTATAGTTTGTTCAGAACCTTAATAAATCCAGTACAATGTTAAACTTCAAGAAGGCAGAGATTTTGTTTTATTCTCTTTTATTTCCAGCCCAGGGAAGAGTGCCTAGCACACAATGTGTACTCAACAAATACCTGCTGAGTGATAATTCTCAAGGGGAGATATGACAAGCAGTAAGGTTCAGAGCCAGTCATCTAGAAAAAAAAAAAAAAAACTTTCCTGTGCACAAATGCATTTTCAGAGATTTAAAAATAATTAAGTAACCAATATAGAGAGCTATTTTAATGAGTCTTTAAAGTGGGTATTACTATTTTTTCCATTTAACAATGAGAGGAAAAGTTAAAGCAATTAGCTACAAAATGGGCAGCTGAGCTTGGAACCCAACTAGTCTAGCTTTCCAGATCACAATCTTCTTTCTTCTTCTGGCGACAAGGTCCCTCAGTAAGTAATCCAGATGGCTATACTGTACCCCACCATGTCCAGTACTAGGCCATTTTCTTAATCCAAATAAATTATATATACTGGAAAGGTAAAAATATTCTCATATTAGTAAGTATATTTGTAATTTCTAATATGTTAAAATGTTTTTCTCTTTTAGAGTCTTACAACTAAAATCAGCATGAGACAGCTTTTGAAAAATGCTTTTACTCTTCATTCATTTGAAGTGATCCATGGACGGAGACTGCTGTTTTATGAAACAGCAGAGAAGACTATGGCCTCCCTTATTAACATCTGGACAGATACATATGATACTCGTAGGCACAAAAACAAAGAGAATAAAATCCTAACATGTGACTCTTTTGTGTGTTGTTGGACAAAACATTGAAAGAAAAGGCATTTTTCCATAAATACTAGATGGCCTTCAGTATGTAGCTTCATCATTTCAATTAAAAAAATACTTTTTTTGGGTTTTGTTCATGACTAGGTTTACTCATTAGATTTACTTTTAGACCATAATTATCTTGGTTTCCACACTGAGGAGCACTGAGCTATATTCTCAGCCTTATTTAAGTTTTTAAAAAAATCTGAGAGAGGGTTTTGCTAAGTTGCTCAGGCTAGCCTTGAACTTGCAATGATCTTGCTTCAGTTTCCCATGCAGCTACCATGCTGAGTCAAATATCCATACTTTGGTCTTTAGGAAGCTCACAGTCAAATTTACAGCATAACCACCTTAGGACATTATACATAGATTATTTATTTACATTTTTCGGAAACAGGGTCTTGCTATGTGTAGTTCAAACTGCCCTAGAACGCACTGTATATAGACCAGGCTGGCTTCAAGCTCATGGCGACCCTCCTGCCTTAGCTTCCTAAGTGTTGGGATTACAGGCATGTGTCATTGGCTATTATTTGCATTATTCTCTTTTGCTGAGTAAGATATCATGATAGCTCAGTAAAATGAACTGTAAGCTCTTGTAGAAAACAAATTCAAGTCCCTTAAAGCCAACTTCATAGTGAAATCAATATGAATCCTAGAAAAAAATTTGATCAATGAGCTCACTTAGCATTGTCAATATGAAAACATCTTTATCTTAAATTCAGCTTTCAAGGACACAATACACACACACATACACACAATGCATACCTAAGTACCTGTGCAAACAGTTTTACTTGTTTTTTTCCCTGACATCATTCCTTTTCAAGTCACTATTTGCCTTCCATCTAGGAAGCAT
This sequence comes from Thryonomys swinderianus, assembly GCA_004025085.1. Lineage (NCBI taxonomy): Eukaryota > Metazoa > Chordata > Mammalia > Rodentia > Thryonomyidae > Thryonomys > Thryonomys swinderianus. The sequence goes on along the minus strand of PVIC010032831.1, from coordinate 4,156 downwards.
GTACCACCTTGTCCTGCAGTGCTGCTCTTTCACATCAACACAACAGCACAGACTGTGGTGGAAATCACTGTGGTGAGATTGCTCTGTATACTTATCTTAGTGATTTTGTGAAGGAAGAAAACATTAAGAGTAAAAGTACCACTGATTAATATTTAGCAGAATTCAAAAGCAAGACCAAAATAAGACAGGAAACTAATCTCTTCCTATTTAAATATATGAAATACCATAAAGGTATTCAGGAATTAACGTTCTAAAGTTTATCTTCCAAAGCTCCAACACATCAAACAAAAAGTACACTGAAATTACATTTCCACAAAGATGGCGGTAACTGAAGCCTTTCAGGTCTGTCACAACTATATGAACAGTGGAATTTAAAGTAGTTCTTGTGTGTGCACGCATGTGCATGTACATATGTGTGTTTATGAGGTCTGCATCCAGGGCCTTGGTAATGAGCTACATGTATAGCCCTTTTGTTTTTTCTGATTCTCTTTCTTAATGATCTGAATATTGTGGGTGAGTAACTTCACAAATCTGAACCTTAAGGTCCCCAAGTGTAAAATCTATGCAATAGTCCCTTATTCTTGGGATTTATGAAAAGTGAAAGGAATACTATGTGTGATGTAGGTACCATAAGCCCTGGTACATTAGTGGCAGCTCTTTCCCATCAGATTTGAGATTTAGAATGTCAGCCCATTTCCAATCTAGAGAGACAAGCCAAGGGTGATAATGTGTATTTAGTGGCTTTTTCCATTTAAGACTTTGTGCCCAGGGGGGGATATGCAAGTAAGATAGTAAGCAATTCAGAAATCTACTGTATGTTATCAGTATTATATATTATTGTAACGAAATAAAATTATTTAAGTCTAGTAGCAGAAAAATGACACAAAATACAATATATAAAAATGTTTATTTTTGCCTTTTTAGACATGAATCATACTAACCCAAACACTTATAGATCTCATTATGAAATACTTTTGTTAATTAGTTTTTCATTTTTAATTAACTTCTCTAAGGCAAAAAAACCTATTTGAGTTCTATTTCAAGACAATCAAATAACTTATAACTTGGAATACCTATACTTCTTTATTAAAGGAAATAACACCATGCAAAACAAACCACTGCCGTATATTATAATCAATGAACGGCCACAGAATCTTGAAGAAAGCAGACTCAGTAAACCTGTTCTAGAAAGTCTGATAAACAACTCTAACACATAAATATTGGTAGTGGAACAGTTACATAAGTACTAAGTTGCATCTATGGCTTACAGTGTAATAAAAGAGTAGCTGATTTCTTCAGAAAAGATGGCTAACAAAATAATGTACTGCTATCACATTGTTTCAATCCAAATATGGCAATTGTAGTGGTATTCTAAAAATAAATCTAAGTCTCATGTGATATGCAACCCTTCAGCTATGTGCATTTCCTTTTAGGGCTCAAGTTTCCCACAGGAAAATTATTCAATGTTGGCAAACCTATCCAGAATCATGTATAGACAAGGCATAAATGCTAACTATTCTGTCAACCCTCTCCTGGTCGACTGATGTTGGGAGTTCCCCTTCACAGCAATTCATCAGCCCCAGGAAATATTGTTGCTAGACCAAAGTGAAAAACAAAAGTGACATTTAATAAAAATGTGGTGGTGACTTGAAGGAGGAAGTAATTTATGAGTCAGCCAAATTAGAAGGCCCAGAATTAGTACATACAAATTATAAAGTTTCTGATACCTGTCATGATTTCCAAATATTTATTTCTATTTTATTACTTATATTACTGAGTAAACTACATAGCATATGCTTTTAGTAAGGTTTGAGCAGATTAATATGGATACTGTTTGACTTAATTGGTTAAAGATTTTATAAAGCATTTTACGATAAGAACAAAATCTCACAATCACTCACAAATCATATACAGGACATATAGGATAAGATCCAACATTCCTTAAGCTATATTCTTATATAACCTAATCAATTAAATTATGATTTCTAAAGATTGTTTATAAATGCTTCAAAATGCCTAATAAATACTTGTCTTTCAGAAAGTTTCTTCTGAAAACAAGTCTGAAGTCTGAGATCTCAGTGTTACTACTAACAGTAACAAAAAACACAGCAGTTGAAAAACAGCAACATATATTTAGACACAACTTTATAATTCTATGGCAGGTTCTTGTTTGTGTAACAACAAAAATTAAATGAGAATTTATGTTAGAATGACATTGGTCACACAGTGAGTTGCTAAACTGCATTCATACACATACTCATAAACTATAGGTATTTGGACTTCATCATTTATTTTAATTATGTAAATGATTAATATATATAAAAATGTTATCTTCTTGAGCCAAGGTACATAAGAAAAAATCATGCTTAAGATTTTAACTTTTTTTTTTTTTTTTTGAGACAGGGTCTCACTTTGTAGTTCAGGCTGGCCCTGAGCTCACTATGTAGCCCAGGCAAGCCTCGAACTCAGCAATCATCCTGTCTCTGCCTCCCAAGTGCTGGGATTACAGGAGTGAGCCACCATGCCCAGCATTGTGGAGTGTGGGTACTGATTGCTGGTGGGCGTGAGTCACCACGCCCAATATCATCTCATTGTATGATGGTTACTGGATTCAACCAGGGATCTTGTGCTTGCTATGCAGGCGGTAGAACCGCTGAGCTAAATCTCTGGCCCTGATTTTAACCTTTATATTAAAATAATTAACATTTCTACCTGAGAAATAATTATCAAGAAACAAATGTATAACATATAAAAGCTATCTTAATCATTAATAGGACAGGCTATTAAATAAACCTGATCTCTTATTAATCTAAAGACTTTAAACTTATCAGCATGTAAAGACAAAATAAATAAGCTTATCAGCAAGTAGGAAATAATTCCAATCAAAGTATATTTGTTCCTATCTAATAATACTTTTTTTTTTGAGACAGGGTCTCACTTTGTAGTTCAGGCTGGCCCTGAGCTCACTATGTAGCCCAGGCAAGCCTCGAACTCAGCAATCCTCCTCCCTCTGCCCACTGAGTGCTGGAATTACAGGCATGAGCCACTATGCCTGGCACTGTGGTGTGTGGTACTGATTGATTGCTGGTGGGTGTGAGTCACCACACCCAGTATTGTATGTGGTTACCAGACTGATCTCAGGACCTTGAGTTAGTGAGGCAGGCCCGGAACCACTGATCTAAATCTCTAGCTCATCTAGTAATACTTTAATGACACTCCTAAAAATTAAATTCTTTTTATGCAGTTCTATTTAAAATTATTGGGAAAGAGCAACTTTAAACATTCCTGGACAACCTGTAATTTTCAATTTTATTTAAGCAAAATCTTCACCTTCAATCTCAATGAACAGTACAAATACTATGGAGGTATTTTAGAACAACTCATTTTATTTATTTTGTGTTTCCTCTGACAAACATTTCTGAGTTATGAGTGATCAAGCAAAACTTTTTAACTAAGATTTTTCAAATCCCTATTCTTTAGTTTTTGTTGTTGCTGTTGTTTTGAGACAGGGTCTTGCTTTGTAGTCTAGGCTAGGCCAGCCAACCTTCGAACTCACAGCAATCCTTCTGCCTCTGCCTCCCTAGTGCTGGGATTACAGGTGTGAGCCACCACACCTGCCACTGTGGTGTGTGGTACTGATTGCTGGTGGGTGAGATCAACCATGCCCAGTATTGGTGTATGTGGTTACTAGCGATTGAACCAGGGACCTTGCGCTTGCTAGGTAGGTGCGGGAACCACTGAGCTAAATCTCTGGCCCAATTTTTTAGTTTTTTGAGAAGGGGGTCTCTCACTTTGTAGCTCAGGCTCACCCTGAACTCAAGATAATCTTCCTTCCTCTGCTACTGGAGTGCTGGGATGACAGGTGTGAGCTACCATTCCCAACCTACATTTTTATTTTTTTTTTTTGAGACAGGGTCTCGCTTTGTAGTTCAGGCTGGCCCTGAGCTCACTATGGTGCCCAGGCAAGCCGCCACGAACTCAGTAATCCTCCTGTCTCTGCCTCCCGAGTGCTGGGATTACAGGCATGAGCCACCACGTCCGGCATTGTGGTATGTGGTATTGATTGTTGGTGGGCGTGTCTCCACACCCAGCATTACATGTGGTTACCGGGGATCGAACTCAGGACCTTGCGCTTGCAAGGCAGGCGCCAGAACCA
>PVIC010032830.1:0-15137 GCA_004025085.1 Thryonomys swinderianus | reverse complement strand
TGTGGATACATGCGATGAGAGTAGTTGAGTCTAACTGTGAAGAAATACATAGAAAAAATTAAAAGGTTAAAGGACAGAGCTAAAGATAAGAGTGATTTGGGAACAATGGGACTCGAGGAAGGAAGGAAACATTTGAGGGTTAATTAAATACAAGTCTCAACTGAAGACATACATGAAAGTCTTGATTTAAAATGTTAAACTCTGGTCCTATTTTGAAGGTCTAGGCATGCTGAGTACTTTAAAGTTATCTAACGTTCTTATTCAGGAAACCTTAAAACAATCAACTGTAGACTTCAAAAGTTCAAAGACTATAATGGGTCACACTGGGTACCCAAGACTTTGCTAATAAGCATCTTCAGTCCCTACCTCCAATATTTCTGTACGACTTTGCTCTACAATGCTCTAAACTCAATCAACACTTGTTAGCACTGCCATTGGCCTTGGAACTGCCCATCTGTAACTTCTGGTGTCCACTAAGCTTCAGCGGTGCCTGATTCCTTGATGACCACCCACCAAGGAAACCACCTGCAGGGAGTATTTTGGGATCTGTGTCTCTTCTAAGTTGCTGAATATAAAATAAGTATGTTCTTTACATCCGTTCATACGGAGAGCCTTTTGTTTTCTTGCCTGTAGCTCTGGAGAACGTCTTGGTGACAGCCTTCTAAAGAACTGGCGTTACACTGCAGACTCATTTCCATGGGAAGCAGCTAATAGGGAGCAGACCTTGCACTGACGTTGCAAGATTCTCCTCAGAATAATTTTCACAACTTGTTCTTGCTTACACTTCTGGGAGGGAGTGTCAAACAAATGTCTACTCTCTTAACCATTGGACCAGCAGATTGTCAGATAAAATGAAACTGATTTACTTGATAAACTCTAAGTCCTAGTCAGGCGGATAACAGTGCAGTATTATGAACGTCCATGTCTCCTGAAGGAAGTCACACAATCCGTAACTGTGGGGAGCACTGGGAGAACCCCCATCATTTTGCCACTGTCCCGGGCTGTGAAACCCAATGTGCTTGATTTCTTTGTTCACTTCACTTCTCAGAAGACAGAAATATCTTTGATCCATTGTTCTTTGGTTTTTGACCATATTGAAAGGATTCATGTATCATATATACCATAATCACTAACTTTCTTCAATTACTTTTCCTGTTATTAAAAATTACTGGATTTTTTTGAAAGTTCAGATCTTAAGATAGGATCATTTAAGTAATCAGAATATATATATCATTTTGATAGTTTTCTCTCGCTTTCTTAAGCCCATTTTCCTATATTTTCAAAACTGGGCTGTTCAGATCACCATACTGCTACATTTGAAGATAAATATTCCTGTATGTGGCCATTACTGAGTCACACATCATGCGATTTGATAAGTGATGGCTATGTACCATTGCTTTTCTTTCCAAATTGATGTTATTTTCTTCATTTATAAAAGTGAAAGAAGATAATAATGCTCATCTTTACAAATAGTTTTAGAATTGTGAAGTCTATTGAACATAAAAGGTAACTATTTGAACCATTTTGAAATAGACAACATTGAAACTTCTGTATGAACGTCAGCACCCCCCTCCTCTGTGACTTTCTTCTTGTAAAACCAAGTCTGTACTCACTAAATAGTAGTTTCCAATAACCCATCTCCCCAGCTCCTGACTGCAACCATTCTGTGTTGTCTATATTAATTTATCTCCCTCTCCTCATATATTATTTCTCTATTAGTCACTGGCTCATTAAACTTAGCATAATGTCGTCCAGATTCATTTGTGTAGGAACGTCCTTCAGAGATCTCACTCTGTCCTGAGTGCAAAGTACATTTTGTTTATTTAATCTGTGTTCTGTGTTCATGTGACATAAATCTTGACATAAATTTCTGTGTCCACCAAACCAAAGCTTGCGCCATTTGTATCTGAATTACCTTAATCCTTTCATTCTCATTTGGCCATGCATGATTTTGCTTACTTTTTTTTTTTTGAAAGCTGTCCATGAAATGTTCATTACATTGTAACAAAAAGCAGAAAAGAAAAATATCATTTAATAGAAAATACCAGCATTTTAACAGTCATCTGACCAAGGATTACTTTACATTGAGTAACTATAGTGGACCATTCTGAAGCCAGACAGAGAAGCGTCTATATGACATGGCTGTCATGACCCCTAAAGATACAGGACAAACATCAAGAGAGTGTAATAAAAATCTCACCCCTGAAAGGTGCATACAGTATCTTACATGAACCACCTATCTCATTTGGGGTTTTCTTTATCATTCTTATTGAGAGAATTTCTGCCATCTCATTGAATTCCTGTAGCAGTAAGATCATCTAAATTCTTAATTTGTCAATACATTGCATTCCTGAAATTTAGAAAATTCTTTATAGTGAGTTGAAATCACTTTCCCTAGAATTCAAAATTATTAGTTAGTTTAATATCTAACCAAATTCACTCCTTCATTAGACAGTTAAATAAGACTAGATAGCTGCAAACAAGCCTGCACAGCAGTAAAGTGACAGCTGTGGTACTTTGGTAACAGAGTCTTATGCTAGAGATAAAGCAGGTCATTTCAGTATTATTAATTTTGACTTATACCATGGAAAATAATAATCTTGGAAAGATGACAGAGCTAACTACAGTAGGATGGAAATAACCCTGTAAGGATAGGCTTTTAATAGGTAACACAAATATGAGGGGGAAAAGTGAAAGGGAATGAATGTTTTAGCAGATAGAATAAGAAATTCAGGCTACACGGAAAGGAAAACATCTTCAGAATAGAAGACACTGTAACAACCTGAGCGCAAGTATTCAGCACTGATAAATGAGCTCAGCATGAAAATATTATTTGTGATGTTTACTTTAAAATTTAGATGTTAAATGTTATGAGGCTTTGCAGGAAATGTCATGTTCACAAAGTTTGTTGAAAGATTTCATTTCCTTATAAAGGTTGGTAGGCCAATTCAATAGCTAATATATGTGTTGTGACATCTTAATCTTGCAATATCTTTCATTTGTGCATGAGCAGAATTTTAAATTTTAGCATAAAATATGTTTTGGTCCTGAACATCATGTAATATATTTATTTGGAATTTTTTTGTTTTTTGTTTTGTTTTATTTCATTTTGTTTTTGAGACAGGGTCTCACTTGGTAGTTCAGGCTGGCCCTGAGCTTACTAAGTAGCCCAGGCAAGCCTGGAACTCAGCAATCCTGTCTCTGCGTCCCGAGTGCTGGGATGACAGGCGTGAGCCACCACGCCTGGCACTGTGGTATGTGGTAGTGATTGCTGGTGGGCGTGAGCCTCCATGCCCAACATTGTATGTGTTTACCGGGATCGAACTCAAGACCTTGCGCTTGGGAGGCAGGCGCCGGAACCACTGAGCTAAATCTCCAGCCCCTTATTTGGAATTTTGTATTTGCTTAATTATTATATCACTAGGTGAGCATCATTATTCATGTAAAATACATGCACAGTTATGTATTTAACTAAGAAAAATGATTATAAAGCAATGTACATTTTCTATGCCTGAATAAACTGTATGCTCTGAAATGTTTAAAGATGCTTCTCATTAAAGAAGTTGATTTATGAGGAGGATGTGAAAAGATATTCTGTATCTTATGATTACCTTGGAATAAATTTTTCCTAGATTTCCTCACAATAGTTGAAATGTTTATTATTAATAAATATTATTAATAGATATATAAATATATCCTTAATAGATAACAACTATTGTCAATTTCAAGACTTATCCATATCAGTGGGAAATATTTCATCTGATTTTGATTATAGAGTCAGATACCACATCTATAAATTCTTTCTATGCCTTGGACAAAGTACTTATTTTCTACTGCATTATTCTTCTGTTCAGCTAGTAAGCTTGTTTTACAGAATTTATTTTTAAATTTCATATCCTTTGCATTTGTATCATGTTTCCAGAATAATTCCTATCTGAAGAAAACCATTTTGTATGGTCTATAAATACAGATTTAACAATGTTAGAATATTCAAACTGCATATACTTACTTGAATTATTTTGCTTTAAGTAACTATTTCAGTGGATAATGCATTGCAATCCTATAAAATGTTTTAAACAAATATTATTTTCCAACACAGAGTTGGTTTACTGTATGGGAAGCCACAAAGGAACATGGAAAATAATATTAAATAACCTATTAGTTATCAGTAATATACCGTAAAATTAATTGTTTTCTTAATTTTACAGCCATAAATACCAAATTGATTATGGTAAGAGAAGCCATTTCTGGCCTGAACATGATGTCAGACTGCATCCAGGTTGACTATGCATTGTATGTAAGCACGTTTTCACCTTCATCTTCTGAAGGGTTTACTTCTGCCCTTTTGTCTTCCTCCTATCACACAAATCTCTGTGTAAATCTGCAATGGAAGTAGATATATATTTGGTATTTTCAAAGCTTTAATTGAAAATTGCCTGGTGTAGGATCATCTTACCACCTTTGAGTGAATATAGAAGCCGACAAAATTGTTAAGATCAGCCAGGCATGGTGGCTCACGCCTGTAATCCCAGCACTCGGGAGGCAGAGACAGGAGGATTGCTGAGTTTGAGGCTTGCCTGGGATACATAGTGAGCTCAGAGCCAGCCTGAACTACAAAGTGAGACCCTGTCTCAAAAAAAAAAAAAAAGTGTTAAGATCAATTCTTTAAAAGTGAAAAAAAAAAATGTCCTGGAAAGCTTCCAGTCACAACACTGAAATACCTGCCCAGACATTCTGATAAATGTTGCCAGACTGTGAAGTAAGAGCGATTCAAACTAGCAGAAGAAATATTTCCAGGAATACCTCAGAGAAGGAGAGATTACCGTGATGGGGGAGAAAAACCCACTGAACGATGCAACAGCTGCACATTAGAAGATAGTAAATATTTCCAGACAATGTAATTTGAAAATATAAAGTCTCTTAAAATCATAGTGGACATAAGCCACAGAGCTAGTAAAAGTATATTAGATTTTAAGCCATTTTAAATTGAAATGTGTCATGAAAATTCATTTAGTGTCCATGCTACCTATATTTCCACAATCCAAAGTATTTTATGTTTCTTCTTCTTTCATACTAGTATTTCTCATTTTTGTGTAAACAATGAAAGTAATAGAATTCCAGGAAAAGCTGTTGGTTTTTTAATTTACTGACTAGTACTGTGAAGAACAGTCTGTGCCTATGAGAAAATAAGAAATGCTGAGATGCATGTAATGTGCTGTATATGATGAATTCACATAATTTTCTAACTAAGACGGGTATTACTGAAGTACAGTAGTGTGATACTTTTTTCAGGACTACTTCCATTCTGAAACTGTAATGTCCTATCACATAGGAAAGTAAAGATCACAGGAAAATGAATTCTAAAATGCCAGTTTTGAAATGTGCCTTGAAGAAACTATTTTGGTAGGTAAACTATCCCAAATCCTGGAGCACAATATTTAGCTATTAATGCATCTTTGTATCAATTACTGAAAAGAAGTTGATACTTAATTTTATCCTTTAAAAAACACCTTGTAACCACAAACAAATCTGAAATTCTACACAATAACCATTTTTATGTTTTCTTAATATAATTAGAAACTGATTTCAAATCCTTCCATGGTAAACAAAATTTTCATTTCAATAAGTAGTATATGTGTATACATACATATATATATATATATATATACATCATTATATTTAATTTTTAAAATTCCAACCCAATTTTCCACTGATTGCATTATTTTCTAGCTTATCTTTATTTTTCTACTGACTGATAAATGCTTTATGTGAGTTTATTGGTATGGGACAAGAAAGATGAAAGATGATTTAGGATCATCTAATAGTTAAGTTCAGCCTTTACTACTTTTTTGAGTCATTTATTTACTTAAAATTTTGAATAATTAAGTCTAATAAAATTTACTGAAGACCTCCACAGTTAGGTTCTAGTTCCACCAACCCAGGGTATGTTGCAGGCTTAAGAAAAAAAAAAAAAACTAGAAGACAAAGATGGAACTAAGAGAGAAACCAGGGGGTCAGGACAAGCAATGCTGGGATGGCCGATGAAGAATCTCACCCGCACACATCACTGATTTTCATTGGTGATCAATTGACGTAAAGGTGAGCTAAGGCGAGGGCAGAGCTATGGGGGAAGAGGTGTGCTCCTGCAGTTTCTAAGGAAATTAGTGTAATCAAGTCTCATAAAAGATGACAGAACATTCTAGAATTAGGAACAGAATAAACAAAACTTATGGTTGTAATTATAACACTGTCCGTGTAGTTAAGAAAGTTTTAGTTGTGGGAACTGAATTTGGCTGTGAGTTACTCACCACTGCGTGTAGCCTCTGGCCAGACTCACTTCTCTAATCAAGCTAATTGTGGGGTAACTCTTCACAGCCTGCCTTGGGCATAGTACATATTACTGCCCCTTGTAAAACTCTAGAAATATAGCACATTACAGACTTTTCTGACATATATTTTTAATGAAAATAAATATATATACACATACATAAGTAAATTAAACACCTATAAATTTTGACATACATTGACCCTAATCTTATCTCACTATAACATACGAGTCAGATGAAATGTATTTTGTTCATAAGCCATAAAAATTATTTCCATTATAAAATACAATTAAGCAAGTTTTGCATATTCATTTAATAGCTAGCTTTTGTGAAACCACAAAGTATGTATTTTCAAGAATAATTTTATTAGTATACTTTAACAGCATCTAAATTATTACCTCAAACTTTCTTATTTCTCTATATGCTCCTTTAAAGTGACTATTTCCTCTCTGAGGACATTGGCCATCATATTCATAGGATTGTATTTATTCTAAATAAATCATGTATAAAAGATACAATTTCTGATGACTACCAAGCGCATGTACTCTAACATATGCTTGAACGTAAAGTTAAATGACCAGAATTTGCAAAATATTTTTGTTTTTCTCCAGTACATGTTCACACAAGCCGCAAACACAGATGCACAAACAAAAGGCACTGTTCCCAAATGTAACATTATAAGTAATTAGTATTAACTTTTTAGCCTATCAAATAAAATAGTACAATAAATTATAGGCATTGTAGTACAATGACTAAACTATAGCCTTCAATGATGATTTTTGTTTTTGATGGCCTGTTATAAATATCAAAAGCTAGATGCTGTAGTTTGTCTCTTAAACACCTCTGTTTCATCAACTTGTTACAGCGACTTCAGGTGGTTGATGAAACGAGCGGTTAAGTTCTCAACCTTCCCGCTGCTCAGTGACCTCAGGAGACAGATTTGGGAGAAAACTGATCACATCCATGATGGGAATACCATCTCTTCTTGTGGTCTTCAGCCTTGTCAGCTGTTCCACATAATTACCTTTCCATCAATCTGAAAAGGGACTTTGTGACGGAAGTTAAAAAGATTAAACAGCTCTGTCACTGGAAGCAGGGATATATTAGCGATTTGGGAGGGCAGGCCTCTATTTATCATTTATCCATTAATTCTTCCAGTTTCTTCTCAACCCAGTATCCTATCTAGAGTGAAATTTTCATAATCACGACTTTTAAATTGCTCTTGTATTCATTGTCAGCATAAATGTTCCACGATTGTGCCATCTTTCACTGTGGATAAAATATTATCCTCTTAACTCATTATCAGCATGGTTTACCCATCTCTCTCTCTAGAGTCCATGGACATGTGCTCCTCAGATACCTCCTCCAGGAAACAGAGCATGAGGAGCGAACCTGAAGGTCGGCATCGCTGTATCGTCGGGATCTACCCCGGTCTTCGCACTGGGGCTCTGCATCCCCAGAGGGGCTCAGCTGTGCTCCCACCACTCTGCCCAGGTGGAATCCCCTCCAGGAAGAAATACTTCCATGGGGACTGCTCAGTCCCCGAATTATTCTTCCTACTCAGGGCTTTCCCAATCAACCCTCATTCCTTCCTCCTTTCAAGGGTATAAGGTATTTTTGTTATTGTTTTTAAAAACTTTGCTCTCCATGGACTTTAGTGGGAAGAATCATGTGACTCCAAGAATCATGTGACTCTAAGAATCATATGACTCCATGATTTTACCAGGCCTGCACAGCCCTGTTCCCAGGTAACATTTTCCCAGATCACAATATACTGAAGGAGAACTCTGAAGTCAGAAATGTTAGTGATGCTTATTGTAAATTCTGGAAAAAATGCCTATAGACTACTATATACTATATCGCCAAAGTACTGCTGCCTACTGCTGTGAAAAATGTGGCACCAGTGGTAAATGAACTAACCTTCAAATTATAAGAAGTCCTTCTACCAGAGAAGATATCAATACTTCTCTCTCCATGTAAGCAGATTGGCAGAAAGAGTAAAGATATGCCACAGAGAACAGGAAGGAATTGTCAATAAAACTACAATGTATGTACAGTTTAGCAGTCATGCTTTGGGTAGTATAATTCATTAAAATCTTAAATCTTGAGAACCCCAATATACAGAAAGTGTTCTACTTCCCCAGTGACTAAGAAGGCTTCATCTTGTGCCTGCATGTTATATAGAGACAGGGCAAGGAAATCAAAGAAGATCTCTTTCAGGCATACTAGATCCCTTAAAATGTCTATGTTATGTAATGGACTGTTTCCAATTTGGTAATGTAAAACAATATGAATTCCTTATCTCACAGAAGCACAAATTGTTCATATATGTCTTCAATTAAGTGTTCCCTCATTTGGGGATCCAATCCATGGCTTGACTAACAAATAATTCATATTGGATCTCTCCCTATTCATTGTTCTATTTCATTTCCTGTGCATGTAGCAATGCACAGCATCTGGCTTTGGGATGACAGGAGTAAAGAGAGAGAGAAGCAGAGGAGGAGGAATAAGAAAGAGCAGGTGATACTAGATGTGAGTCCTATATTTTTAGACAGTCATGCACATCTGGTTAGATTTATCACAACCAGCTGTCAGATGAAATTATTGAATTATAGGTACTTCCACAAGGCTTAGTAAATAGCAGAGATAAGGGATATGGGGGGGCAGTAAGAGGAGGTTGATATCACAGCTAAAACGAGGCAACTTATTGAAATCTACTGTTCGAGAAAATTTACAGAAATTTAAGAGATTTCAGGCCAAAGATTTGATGCAAAAGACAGGCTAGAAAGACTGTCCAACAACAAAGAAGAGAATGTGGGAAGGTTGATTGTAGAGCCAAAGAGAAATATGAAGGCATCTAAAAGCCAGCAGTGGAAAGAACCATAATGTCTTTGGAGAAGCTGAAGCCTTTATTCTTGTATAAAGTTTAAAAAGATCAAAGACTTCCTGCTCCTCAGATTCCAAGCCCTGCACAAGAACAAATCTAAATCCTGAAGTAAAAATATTTGAGCCAGTGTTGAATTGCCTCTCGCTCAATTTAGAAGGTAAACCAAGCCCAGAGAAAAAATAAAGTGCATCAATTCAGTTACAACAGCACAGCAGGGGAAAAATACATCATTATGAGTGGTAATTGTTTACTTCAATCTCAATGGAAGCTTTTTGTTTGTTTTTCAGATCATAAGGATGCTTTACTCACCAGTGCATTCGGTGGAAGTATGTCCTGGAAGGGTATCTCTCACTCTCCACTTTTTCCCTTCTCTCTTTCCCTTGTTTGGGATTGAATAAGCAGCATTTGTCTATTAGACCCTTGAGTTTCCTACCTTAGAAGCAGCTGATACGGATTAATATCTCTAAGCTCTGTGGCAATAAAAGTCTCTCTTTTCAGTTGAGGGTGTTACACTATCATGCTTCAGCAATAAGGGAAGTCACTAAAACAGGTTTGGGCACCAGATAAACAGAATTATAGCAATGACTGTGTCTGAACCTGTGGTTTTGAAACTTTTCAAAGTGATTCATGAGAGACATTGGGAAAGTCAGAGATGCTGCCAGAGGAGCTGCAGAATATTGTAAACCAAGCTTAATGGTCATTTCTGGTCAGGATTCAGAAGAGTGCAATGCTGACAGAAATGCAGTCAGTACAGGCCAGGCTTGGCAGGTTTCACTTGGACTCCACTGGCAGCTGGACTCAAGAATATGTGTGTTATGTCATGGCCGCAAATTTATCTATATTCTGCACATGTCCTGTGACGTTGAGATTAAAGGTAGCAGATTACTAAACCTGATGGAGGAAATTTCAAAACAGCCAAATGTTCAGGATCTGGATGAGTACTTCTGGCAGGTTTCAGACAAGTTTGTAGTGAGAATCAGAAACAGAAAAGGAAAACCTAAGTGAAGTTTGGCCAAAAAAGAAGCACCTACAATATTGGGTCCATGGAAAGATGAGAGTCGACTAGACTAGCATTTTAAAAAAGCCAGTGAGGACGCAACAGGTCAACAGGAAGAATCTGATTAGAGCATTTCAAGAATCCACAAAACCCAATAAAACCTTTAGTGTTTTCTAAAATAACTGCTAGAAGGTAATATGCATAAGAAAATCTTTTTTAAAAACACTTCATTTCAGGAGTACAAGATGAAATGTTTCATTTTATTCTGTTTTTCTTTTTTTTGAGGGCATTTGCTAAATAGCCACAGCTATTGGCCTTTCACCAATTTATCAGTGCAAACTGAAGTCTGAGTCTGTTTCCACTGCTACAGCACATGTCGGTCTAAGTTATCCGACAGACTCATCCCTTCCTTCCTGATAGTACCTGTGTGAAATCATTATTTCAGTGTACTAATGATATTATGGAAGGTTTTCAGACAATCTCTAGGGTATCCAGATTCTCTGAATGTCTTTTGGGTGTTATGGAAAGGAAAGAAGCTTTCATACAGCTCTTACAGAAACTGTAACTGCAGACTGTCTTTGCTTTCAGGTGAAGGGAGCTAATTATGAGTCTGTCTCAGTAGAGATATAACAAATGAAACTGATAAATCTACGAACTCATAACCATGATTGGCTCTAATACAGATATAACATTTAGTAGAGTGTCTGAAATTAAAGTTATTGCTCCCTTATGATGATAGTACTCAACTGTCATGTTCCAGAGCCTCATTTTTGCAAGATCTGTGTGTATGCAAGTTAAATATAAAACTACTATTTCTGTATAATCTTTCAGTTTTTTAAATGCTATAAATTTTTCTATCCCATCAAAGATGTGATTTTCTTTTAAAATAAGTACAATCTTGGCTTTGGTGGAGGAATAATTTCAGAGATAGTACCTCATGGATTTTCAGACTATAACACCTTGGCCAATGAACAAAATTGGTGATTGTGATTTAGGTCAAGTAAATTCATTTCTGGTTAGAAAAAAACAAATCGGTCTACATGCCCACAAAAATCTATCACTATCTTGAATTTAATAACAATGTGATACCTGCCTATATTATGTCTCAAATCTAAATAAACAAGTTGTTGTTGTTGGAAGATTATCTGCAGCGACATATATATTTCCTAGATTCTCTGCTTTCAAGCTGGTAAAACAATTTTCTGATTGCTCTCAGAAAACATGAGGTTTCTTGATCAGAAACAAATGAGTATATCGCTGATAGAGTAGGAAGGGCTTTCTATTTCCACTAGTTCCTTCTGTCTTCTCAATGCCATTAGAGAACACAGACAGCAATCCAGGTAGATTGCACAATGGCTTTTGCTCATGACTGAGAGACCCCAAGCTTACTGAGTTATGAAAAATTATCTGTCTAAGAGGGAGATAACTAACTACACCTTCATGTCAACAAAATCTGACTTTTGCAATGGAAGAAGAAACTACAACTGCTAAAATACCCCTTGTGGGATCTCCACCTCATTGCTTCTCTTGATGGCTCTAGCACTCATCGTTGGAGTATGTTCGAGCTGTCTCCAGAGACAGGACACAGTTATTGTTCCTGAAGATAAATGTAACTAGTAATCTTGCAAGGCTAATTAAGAATATGTACACAAAACAATAGCATCAACAATGAAATAAGAGAGATGAGTACAGATACTAAAACTGTGTGATAGATAAGGAACTATAACCATCAATATTATGCCAATAAATTTGAAAACAGCAACACAAAATGTTGTAAGATGAAGAAATTGAAACCAAAATTATTTAAAACAAAATGGAAATACAAATAGCTGCGTATCAACCAAGAGGATTGAAAACAATTAAAATAAGACCTTCAAAGAAGGCTTTATAGTGGATTTTGTGCGTAGTTGCAGTAGAGGAGTCAGTCTCTGGTGGAGTAGTTGGTGGCCGCGGTCCTGGGCGGCAGTGACTGTGCCGCTGCTGGATTCATAGGCTGTTGAGTTTTACGAGCCATGAAGCCTTTGGAACATCAAGTAAGTGTTTCTGAGCCCACCGCAATCTGCCTTCAGTGTTGACTCTTACGGAGGTGGGTTCGAACCCGAAATGGCAAAATGGGGAGCAGCGTTAAGACTTAGTGTAAACCCTACTGCTGATACAGGAAAAAATAAGAGATGCTCATTGATGAATCGCGCATTTAAATCACTCAGACAAAGGAGGATCTCTTTATACAGCAGCCAAAATCAATGAAGCTAAAGATTTACTGAAAGGTCAAGCTAAAAAATGAAGTAAACATATGATGAATTTCAAGTTCACACTAGCTTATGTAGGTACATACTTTTCATAATAAAACATTTTTGAGCTAAAAAAATGCAAAATAAAAATACCATAAGAGACATTTACACATTTTTAAAACCTATAATTTTGAACACACTGATATATCGACCAGCCCAGATAATACAGGAAAAAAAGGCAGGTCGGCAAACAGGTGTCCACCATAAAGACCCAGAACTCAGGCAGTCTCCTGTGTGCGCAGCAGCACTGAGTTTCTCTTCCTCTTCTTTCCTCTCTTAGCTTACAGCACACACCAAGCTATAATTCTAGCTCAATTTATTTTTCTTTCCACTCCAGAACTATGGCCTTTTCCCCTGAACTTATAAATATTTACTTATTTATTTTTTAAATTCTATTTTATTAAATTTTTTTGTTTGTTTGTTTGCTTTTTGGAGACAGGGTCTCGCTTTGTAGTTCAGGCTGGCCCTGAGCTCACTGTGTAGCCCAGACAAACCTTGAACTCAGCAATCCTCCTGTCTCTGCCTCCCGAGTGCTGGGATTACAGGCATGAGCCACCATGCCTGGCACTGTGGTATGTGGTATTGATGGCTGGTGGGCATGAGTCTCCACACCCAGCATTATATGTGGTTACCAGGGATCGAACTCAGGACCTTGCGCTTGTGAGGCAGGCGCCGGAACCACTGAGCTAACCCTCTGGCCCTAAAATTTATTTATTTATTTTATTTATTTATTTATTTATTTTTTTTTGCTTTTGAGACAGGGTCTCATAAAATTTATTTTTCAGAAAAGAACTTCTACAACTCTTTCAATAAGTCTAGGTGGATGAAATACTTCTAAACACCTTCTATATGATTTCTATAAATTTATCCAAAGTATCCGATAACCACCAAGAGAAACATAAATATTCCCAACTCAAGCGTATAATACACCTTTCTCTGAAAAACCAGCACTCTACTTTCTCTGAGAATGTATTTTGTATTCATACTAAGCAACCTCATTATTTATCTAAAATATTGGGTGAAAATAATCATACAAAATATAAAATCACAGAATAGTGTCTCATTCTATATATGCAAATCTATCAAAATGTTCATTGTATTTATTGTCATACAAAGAAAAAAATACATTACTGAATGAGTGATCTCAATAGAACTAACTTTACATCTAAAAATCAATTTATTTAATTGCATTCACAATATAATAGAGAAAAATGTGTATCATACCAGTGGATATTGAAGGAATTTTGATGACATAAAACAAAACTATATATTTAAAATAATATAATATATATTTAAAATATAATATAATATATTTAAAATATAACATAATATAAATGTAATAAAACTATATATTTAAAATATTTTAAGCCCATACTTCCTAAGTTTGATCAAAGAACTCCTTTTAGGAAGTGGAAAATCTTACCATAAATCTAAAATGCATTAGGCAGAACAAAATAAGCCAGTCTCAAAATTTATTTACTCATACTCTATTATTTATATGAAACCCTTCCATAAGAAAACTAACCCAGAGTAATAGAAGTCAGAACGTGCTTTTCACAGAAGCCCACAGAAGCAGAGAGAGGAACCGGGAATTGACTGGAATAAAACATGAGGGCAAGTTCTGTGATGATGGAATCAGCCTACATAGGATTTTGGATAAATGTATACAATACCAAAACTCATCAAAATAAAAAAGGAGAACTCTGAATGCTAGCATACAAAAATTACATCCAGAAATATTCGAGAAGCCTATTAGATAGTTCTACCGTAGTTTACTTTTATGGCTGGGCTCTGAAGCAGCTAATTAAGTGAGCTTATTTGTTTTTCGTTTGCTGTCTTGTACGAACACAAATCACAGCACTGACTAGTGAGTTACTGTCTTACTTGCAATGTGACTAATATATATTTAAGTAACCTTGATAATAGTATAATGTCAGGCAAACTCTGAAATAGGTTTTTATTGATGTTTCAACCATTTTATGATTTTTTGCAAAGAAATTAATTCCTGAGCAGTGTAATATAAAGTGTTTAATGCAGCAAATATACGTTGGCTGGCTACTATGTGCCAAATGTTTTTTTTAACTGTTATATATATAATCATATCAAACAGATGAAATTCATTTCTATGTGGCACATAATATTCCACTCTGCTTTTCACAGTATCATCTCCCTTATGTTGTGACCTTCGCTTCTCAAACTTTAAGAACTGAACTTATCCAGAGTCTTTCTTAACTCTGCTTTCTATGCCATCTTAGTGACGTTACTGATCTCATGATTTTATACAATATCCATTCACCGAGGACTTCAAAATGTGTAGCAGCATCAGACTCCTGTCCCACAGGGATAGATTCTCTTAAATAACTTCTAACTGTATTTTTCCAAATGAATATTTAAAAAGTCTCTCAGGTATCTAAAACTAAAGTAAAAAGGTTTGCAGCTTACCCAAAGAAACCCTCATTTACATTTTCTGTCAACATAATTATAAAATGCTGTCCTCATTTAACTGTAAATGGATCTGCAATTGCATTATAAATATAAACATTCTACCCAAGTCGTTCTATTGATTCACTTCCCTGTCTAGTTTCACCCAGCATGACAATGGCGAATCAGTTTGTCCAAACACAGTGTAAACTAAT
>PVIC010032829.1:0-20475 GCA_004025085.1 Thryonomys swinderianus | reverse complement strand
TGTTCATGCCAGAGAGAAGATCCGGAAATTGTCTATCTGTGATCTATTGATTTCACTTATTAGTATATCCTCCAGATGTCTCCATTTGCACCTAAATGGATCGATCTTGTCATTCTTTATGGCAGAGTAATACTCCATTTTGTAAGAAAACCACATCTTCTTTATCCACTCTCCAGTTGATGGACATTTGGGTTGTTTCTAAGATTGAGCTATCACGAACTGAGCTGCTATGAACAAGGGTGTACATCTGTCTTTCCAAAATCGAATTACTTTTAATCCCTATCCTTTTTTTCTGGCTGGAATTCATTATCATTCAGAAGTGTTGATCTGCCAGTTGTTCACATCAAGTCAGATATGTGCTTAATTGTAAACATTATTTCTGTAATGTCTCCAGATGGTTGGCACCCATTTTCTCAATCCATGGAACTTCTTTTGAACATTTCCAAGTAAGTTCAAGGCAAGAACAACACTGTACTTATGTTTTCATTTCCAAGTACTGATATTTAACCTAATCCCCAACAGATGATTAGTATATTGTTTTGAAAAAAGTGTATAAACATGAGAATAAATAGGTAAAAATAACTGTCATTTCATGAACTTATGAATAAAAGTATCTCTTAACATTAGAGTATAAATCAGTTCTGTGTTTTCATTTGTAAATGGGGGTAAAGTTCAGATTTTAAGTTCATATGAAGAGCAGAGTTTGTCAGGTCTGCTTGATTCAAATTGCACTTCCATCTAATAACAAAATAACCTACTATAAAAGGAAAATTACCTTCTGAGTTAACATTGTTCTGAATCAATAGGTGATAACTGTGAGATGGAAGGCAATTAACTGACAGTGAAGTCAATTTTTAAAAATCATTTTTCATGTGAAATCTTTGAGCTACAATTAAGGAAGGAAAGGTTAAAAACTTGCCTTTCATTTAAGGAAGCGTCTCTTTGCTAAACCTTAAATACACATATGTACTTACATACTTCAAAATATAACACAGGAATTCGCTTGCAGAACTCTTGTAAGCCACGCCTGCCCTTGGTGCTTTTACAATATGCTCAATGAGCCAGAATGAAGGGAAGTTCCTACAGCTGAAGCCTATAAAATAATACAGTAGGCTTAACCAAACACCGACTTTAAAAATATTCATTCAGTGCTCGCTTCCGCAGCACATATACTAAAATTGGAACAATCCAGAGAAGATTAGCATGGCCCCTGCACAAGGATGAGATGCAAATTTGTGAAGTGTTCCATATTTTTATAGCAGCTCACATTGTGATAGCTAAATATTGGAAACAACTCAAATGCCCATCAACTGAAGACTGGATAAAAAAGTTGTTTTTGTAAAAAAATGAAGTATTACTCTGCCATAAAAGTGATGTTTGAGTCATTTATACTCAAAAGGACATACCTTGAGGACACACTAAAAGTAAAATAAATAGGTTGAAGATATGTAAATACTGTATCTTTTTTCTGGTATAAGAATCTGTAGATGTAAATGAGTTCTAGAATGTATGACAGATTTTGTGAAATAGAAATATTCAAATAGAAAGGGGTAGGGGGAAGTAATGAGGGGAAAGTAAATATGATTTTTTTAAAAAAATAGCATACATATATAGGGCATGGGGGTTGTAGGGTTGGTAGGGATATGGGTAAAAATGAGAATTAACTTGTGTCATATACTGTAAAAATTTCCCAATGATGAATGGGATTGTGAAGTGTATATAAAATGTACCAATAAAGAATTCAATTAAAAATATTAATTCAGTGAACATAAACCTCTGTTATATTTCTAATTATCATCAATAATGTCTAATTATCGATAATTTCTAATTATCAACTATTACTACCAATAGTATGGAAATATATATGTATATATATATATATGTGCGTGTGCATATGTCTGTATATATGTATATGCATACATATACATATATGCACATATACATATATGATATATACACATACATGCATGTGCATATACATGTACATGATATGTACATGCAAATATACATGTACACACATATATACATATGCATACACACACACATATATACATATATATGCACACACACACATATAGCCCAGAATCCCAACAATGGCAACATTAGTTGCTAAAATTTATAATATTCAATCAAAATGATTGGTTCTAAGGATTTATGTTAGAAAGAGTCAGCTGAACTTAATAGCTGAAAATACAAAACTGAGGTTTCAATTAAGCAATTTTAATAATTGTTAAAAATGGTGATTTTTTATCTATGAAGTGTACTTTGGATTCTTTTCCTAAATAAGCTTTTTTTTTTTTTTTTTTTTTTTTTTTGAGACAGGGTCTCGCTTTGTAGTCCAGGCTGGCCCTGAGCTCATTATGTAGCCCAGGCAAGCCTCAAACTCAGCAATCCTCAAACTCAGCAATCCTCCTGTCTCTGTCTCCTGAGTGCTGGGATTACAGGCGTGAGCCACCACACCCGGCACTGTGGTATGTGGCATTGCTTGCTGGTAGGTGTGACTCACCATGCCCAGCATTGTATGTGGTTACCGGGATCGAACTCAGGACTTTGCATTTGCGAGGCAGGCATCAGGATCGAACTCAGGACCTTGCATTTGCGAGGCAGGCATCGGAACCACTGAGCTAAATCTCCGGCCCCTAAATAAGCATTTTAAAACGTAAAAATAAAGACATCCATGGAGTATATGTGGTAATTTTATATTAGCAAAATTAGAAATAGCAAAATATTCATCAGTCATTCAATGAATGGATTTTCTTTCTTGGAATGTTCTATACAATCTTTTAATAGAATCTTTAAATAGATAAATCATAAACCTTTCAAATGCAAAATGCACACATTCAGAACATTTGATGTGGTTTTCAATTAGTAAAGATGCAGTGGGTTTTAAAAACCATTGAAAGGGGGCTGGAGATTTAGCTCAGTGGTTCTGGCACCTGCCTCGCAAGCACAAGGTCCTGAGTTTGATTCCAGTAACCACATACAATGCTGGGCGTGGAGAGTCTCGCCCACCAGCAATCAATACTACTTACCACAGTGCCAGGCGTGGTGGCTCACGCCTGTAATCCCAGCACTCGGGAGGCAGAGACAGCAGGATTGCTGAGTTCAAGGCTTGCCTGGGCTACATAGTGAGCTCAGGACCAGCCTGAACTACAAAGCGAGACCCTGCCACAAAATAAAAATACATACATACATACATACATACATACATACATACCATTGAAAGGATAACTTGAGGAATAAACATATTTTGGCGGTCAAAAATGCTGAAATTAATTTGGTAAAAAGTTCTAAATTGTCTTCTCTGTAATTGATCAGGGGTGAATTAATGGTACCAAAAAAAAAAGTCTTCAGAGTTTCACAATATTACTAAAAGGGAGGAGATTTTCAGAGTGCATCACAAAGATAAGAAAACTTGGCAGAATTCAGTGGACTCCCAAAGGTAAGGCAACGTTGCTGTGAATGTAGTGAAGCTGTGTCAGTCGAATGCTGTGGGGCATCACAGAAGAGAAGCAGTCAGAGCGTGGACTTCAGACCACCTTCGAGGGTCTGCTTTCAGCTGAATGGAAACCAGTGAATTTAAGTGAGGCAAGTACTTGAGACTGAATAATAAAAGAGCCAAATGGAACAGAAAAAGGCTCAGGAGTTCAAACACAGCTGGGAAAATCTTATGTTCACATTAGCAAGAGAGGAAAATATTTTTCATGTGGGATTAAGTAGAATTGTGGGAAAGATTTGCCAGATTAGTGGGAAGGAAAATGATCTAGACTACTGTTCTTATGCAAGAAATCCTACGAGCAACCTCCAAAAAGATTTGTAAGAAACTTACTTAATTTCATAATAAAAGTAAAAAATACAAGACAATGGCTTCCAGGGAGACAGAATATGATAATATATTATAATATAATATTATATAATACTATATATATAATATTTATAATATTAGGCATTAATTTAAAAATGACAGAATATGGGGCCAGGGATTTAGTTGAGGGGTGCCATGCCTGACTCACAAGAATGGCACTCCCCAGTACCAAAAACAAAAAAAGGGACAAACAAATAACCAGATAAAAATAACAGAATGTAAAAATATAGGAAAATATGAGCTCACTATGTAGCCTAGGCAAGCCTTGAACTCAGCAATTCTCCTGCCTCTGCCCCCCGAGTGCTGGGATTACAGGTGTGAGCCACCAGGCCCGGCAAAATATGATTCTTAATGAGAAAAAATGCTAAATACTTGAAAGTGTTTTAATATTAAAACTATTTGATAAGGGTGCTAAAATATTTATAATTAGTATTTCTGTGTTTTCAAGATGGTGAACAAGGATTGTACTATAAAGTATACATGTAACAGAGAGCAAAATAACCAAGATAAATTTGTAGAGATGAAAACTACAATATCCAAGACAGAAAATGTACTGGATAGGTAGCCATGGGTGTAACTCAAACTACTTGAGGCTGAGGAAGATGCATCAAGAGTTTAAGGCCAACCTAGGAGACTCCCTATCTCAAAAGATAGATAATAGATGATTAATAGATAGGTAGATAGATAGGTAGGTAGATAAATAGATGATAAATATAGATAGAAAGTTGAAAGTATAGTTTATTGTGAGTGCTTATGTTCAACTTTCAATATATCAAGGAAGGAGGGAAGGGGAAAGAGAAGAAAGATAAAGAGTGGAAAACATAGATAATTTAAATTAGTAGAAAGACATGACAATAGAAAATTTCCATAGTAAAATACAAAAAAAAATCATAAAAATAAGAATCCAGTATCAATGAGTTTTGGAAAGACTTCATAGTATTTGATATCAATGTTACAGATATTACCAAAGGAAAATTAAGAATACTAGAATCATTTCAATAATGGGAAAATACTTCACACTTTAAAACTACAGATCTACAAAGATAGAAATACTCTTACAGCATAAGCCAAAAGAAATATTTGTATTAAATTTGAGAATAAAAATTTTTTCTCACACAAAAAGCTTAAAACATTTCACCAGTACCTTCTTCTCACTTCTAGAAATGATAACGTTTTTCTGGCAGAAGAAAATGACTAAAGTAATACGGAGATCTATTAAAAAGAATGAAGAGCTGTGAAGTTGAGAAATGTCTTTATACATTTAATATTTTTTTCTTACATTAACATCTCTTTTAAAGACAATTAGCTATAAAGAAAAATCAGCAGAAATACACTGTTGAGTAATAAAACTACAGGAAATAAAAAAGGAAAATAATATTCTAGTACTTAGAATAAATACTTGAATACACAATTACTTTAAAAAGAAAAAGGAACTATCACAGGACAAAAAAGCGAATAGAAATCTAATGAGTTTAAAAATAACTATATTCATAATTACATTGAAGATCAATTAACTAAATGTCAAATATAAAGGACAAGTAATGGATTTGAGCAAAAGTGCAAATTTTAAGTAAATAATGCAAGAAACCTGTATTAAATACAAAACAACAAATACTGTACAAGTAATATAAATTTAAAAAGTTTAAAAAATAACCCTGCCAGTAAACAAATACTTGTTGGAATAAGTATAAATAAAGTGTATGCAAGAGAAAAAATGTTACCAAGGTAATTTATTTAAAAAAATTATTTCTTGGGCTGGAGGGTTAGCTCAGTAGTTCCAGCGCCTGCCTCACAAGTGCAAGGTCCTGAGTTCGATCCCCGGTAACCACATACAATGCTGGGCATGGAGACTCACGCCCACCAACAATCAATACCACATACCACAGTGCTGGGTGTGGTGGCTCAGGCCTGTAATCCCAGCACTCGGGAGGCAGAGACAGGAGGATTGCTGAGTTTGAAACTTGCCTAGGCTACATAGTGAGCTCAGAGCCAGCCTGAACTGCAAAGCAAGACCCTGTCTCAAAAAAAAAAAAAAAATTATTTCCCCCTTTTGTCCCTTGCACATGAATACTTACATTTACAAGAAAACATCTCTTATTTGTATTTTTTAAGGATAGCCTATGTTTGTTGACTAAAGTCATTATGTTGCTTATGTGTTCAGCCCAATATTTGCTTAAGGTGGCTTCACAAATGAATGAGCTTCATCAACATTTTTGAAATAATGAATAATGAACAATAATTTCCTGCTCAACAAACACAATATATTTCCCAGGAAACTTCACTAGAAGCCCATTAATATTTATAATCTATCTGAAATGATCCCACTACTCATTGCTTCCATGAAGACATTTCATTTTCTTATTAAAATGCAAATATATTATCTGGGAGGATGAGCACATCAAGTCATTAGCTGCCTTTAGAGATGTAGTTCAATTAGCTCAATAGTCTACCTCTATTAGGCCCGCTTGATGGTCTCGGAGGGATTCGTAGTCAGGACAGAAGTAATAGACTTGGAAAAAGTTCATATTCTAGTAACTTTGCCAAACAACTAGATAGGAGGCATGAGAGAACTTGATTGCTGAGAAGAAACAAAAGAATGAAAACCTAGTCAGGATCTTAAATTTATCGTGCATGACACTAAGTTGCTTTAAGTATAAGAAAATACTGAGACATTCAGGTAATGTCACTTGTATGTATTTTTAAAGTATACTTCCTTTAATTGTGGAGGTTTTAGACATCTGAAGGTGTATCAGTTGTTTAAAGTCTGCAAAGTTAATGGGAAGAATATTCATTTTATTATGTTTTCCTGCTGAATGGAAGAGTTACTGTTAGCAGACTGGAGTGCCAGAAATATTTGGAAAATTTTATGCCTTGAGGTTAGAATTCTTTTATGTCCTTTTGGATTTGCAGCAATGTCATCATTCATATTTCAGTTAGTGTAGAATTCTGATGAAGCTTTAGGAATAGTTTATAATGACAAATACATTTAAAATGTAAACTCAAGCTTTGCTTGATTTTGGAGCATACAATTGATGAATTTTAATTACATATTAGACCTGTTGTAAAAATTAACTTTAAAAATGTTATCCATGCACTGGCATGGCAGGTGTGGCACCCCTGAACTAAATCCCCACCTCACTGAATATACAATTTTATATTCCATTGAATTTTGTAGTTTAAACTAGTATAATAGTTGATGGATAAAACAGTGTCTCCAAAAATCAGGTCCAAAGAAAACTAATAGAATCTCTGAAAAATAAAATATCTAGCAAAGAATGGCTAATTCTTAAAGACAAATGTAACTAGATAACTGGACCTACTTTCCAATTTTCTGTCTTATGCTTTCCATCTTAATATGGAATAGTTTAAAAACTTTTAAAATAGTTTAGGAGAAGTGATTAGAATGAACAGAATGTGGACTTCTTAAGCACTATTATTGCTAAATACTACTCCAATGAGCTAGATATATAAGCTACAGGTGGTTTTCTGAAAGCAATGAGATGATAGAAAGATGTTCCAAAATGAAAAAAGCTAAACACAGAAAGAAAACTGTATGTGATCTACATTATATATAGAATGTGTATGTTTAATGCAGAGAGAGACAGAGACAGAGAGACAGAGAGAGAGGTCAAAGGATAGAAAACAGTATTTATGTAGATTCAATAAACCTAGAGTTTTAATGTAAACATGATGACTAAAGCTGACAAAATTATATTTAATCAAAGGCAAATGTTTTTTAAAAAAAGTTATGACCCAGAAATTCTCCTCTTAGATACTTACTCAAGAGAAAGATAAATATTACATCATATCAAAACTTGTGTGGAATTGTCATGATATCTTTGCTGTATAACCAAACTCTGGAAGCAACCCTAAAGTTAATCAATAGATAAATGGTTAAGCATATTGTGATATGTAATACTATGGAAGACTATGTAGCAACAAAAATTAATTAATACAAGAAATAAATTCATGAAAATATAAATAATTTTGCTTTATGAGAGAAGCCAAATTATGTACTGTAGAAAAAAGGAAGAAGAAAATGCAGTAAAGTTTTAAAATTACTAAATATTTATTTATGAAAGCATATGTCAGATACACTTATTAATTTCTAAATGTGCAAATTAATAATCTGAATTAGTTTGGAAAATATTTAATTTGAAGAAAAATAATTTTAATATCCTTCTTGCTTTAATGATATGGCTAAAAGCTAACAATTAAAATTAATTTGTCACATGCAATCCAGATTAACAGATCCAGGAACCAAAGATTGAAAAGGACACTAGGAGAACATACATCTGGATATGAGTTTTTATGTTAAAAGAATAGGTGAAAATTAAAAATGGGTGATTTAATTCTCCATACAAATATGATATTTCACACCCTTCTGAATTTTTAAGATCATTTATAAATAATTTTTCATGTCTTTGATATCTCACAATTCCTTTTGGATTTTTTTGGAGCATTGGCTTTTTGAGACAGGACCTCACTCGGTATTTGTGCTGGGATTTGAACACACGTAACCCAGGCTGGGTTCAAACTCATGGAAATCTTGTTGGTTTAATCCCTCAAGTGCTGAGATTACCGGCATGTCCAACTGTGCCTGACCTTTTGACATTAAAAAGATATTTTTTGTCAGTTTTATGACCCAAGAGTTGCTTTCTTTAAAATCTGGGTGTCATTTCCTGGAAATGAAAATATCAAAGAGGAGAGTAACCCTATCCTTTAGGTTCTGAGAGAGGCAAGGAGACTGACTTAGAGTAACTTCCTCCAATTTTCATGGCTGGTCCTGAATTCACTATGTGATGCAAGCTGGCCTCAAATTCATAGTGACTCTCCTGCCTCTGCCTCCCTAGTGCTGGATTACAGGTGTGCATCACGACACCTGGCTGTTTTTCTCCTCTTAATAAAACCACTTAGTTAACAGAATGGTTAATTCATTTATTATATAAATTTAGAATATGCTATGAACAAAAAAAAGATTTTTAAAAACTGGGTTATAGTTTTGTTTACTTGAAAACATGTATTAAATAAATAATATCAGATTAGCTATATGCAAAATGGGCTTTCTTTTGCTTTTCCAATGTTTTAGCGGATTATGATTTGTCTTATTATAGCAGTACCTCAGCAGACTATGATAGATACACTGCACAGTTCAGTCTAATAATCACTGTATAATAAAATTGCTTACTTTTTGTTTACAGGAATTCTATATAGAGAAAATATTAGTTGTACTTTTCCAGTGGCAAACACAAGCTTATGCACACATGCACACACTGGTCTGTATCCCCCATGATTTTCTCAGTTATCACAATTATGAAATACAAAGCATTTCTATTTTCTAAAAGTTGAGGGATGCCAGTCGTAACTGTGCATCCTGATAGGTTAACTTCATTGGATTAAGAAACCTTTAGCAGATTAGGAATCATCTCCTGAGTGTGTCTGAGTGCTAGGACTGTTGAGGTACTAAGGAAGGGATTAATGTGTTTGAGCCACATAGAGCAAAATTACATCATGTGAGGTGGAATCACTAACTCATTGTGCTTATTTAGTGATTATAATTTAAAGAGATGTGATTACCTATAAAGTTGACAAGAGGTGGATTGTGACCATTAAGCTTGATATGTCAACTCTATTGGATTTAGAAACACCTTCCAGGATAGTAGCAAGTGCCCTTGGATGTGTCTGGGTGGTCGTGGAAGTGGGACTCTGAGTAGTCTCTTTGGACCTTGTCCACTTTGCTCCCAGGTGATGTTCCACTGCTCCACTTCCAGGCCCCACAGACTAGTACTTTTGCACTGTTGTGGCTTCCACTATGCCCAGTTAAACCTCTCCTCAAAGTCATGAGTGTTGGATATTTTGTCCTAGCGAGGAGAGGGCTGACCAATTTAAATCATAAAAACATGTTCTAACAAGTTTTCTTTTATCCTTCAAAATCCTGGCTAAGAAATATTCTTTAGTATTCCCAAGGTCTTATAAAAAGTTGATTGAAAACGACACAAATAATGCTATTTTAAATTCTATAACTGAAGTTTTTATGCTATGTCTGCACATTTGGTTAGATGTACATGATAATTCTAGTAGTACAGTTTAGGTTACAAACAAGAAGCACTTAGAATAGTGCTGTGAAATGTTTATGACTGCTTGTATGGAATGATTTTAAATTCATTACATGTTTTAGAAGTGACGGGAACAAATGAGATAATTTCATAATCCTTCATACAGAAGGAAAACCATTGTGTATTTATAAGAACTCATACATTTGAGCCAATAGAAATACTTTTGTATGCATTCTATTTTCTTCTGGCTCTGAACACAAAATCATGAAAGCTTTCTCTGTTCTAAAAGTGCAAAAGTTTTACAACAACATGGTTAAATATACATATACATTGTGTGTGTGTGTTTAGATCACTATAGTCTGAAACTCAATGAACATTTTCTGCTTTTGCATTAAAAGCTTCCTTCATCATCTTTTTTTTTTTTTTTTTTTTTTTTTTTTTTTTTTTTTTTTTTTTTTTTTTTTTTTTTTTTTTTTTTTTTTTTGAGACAGGGTCTCGCTTTGTAGTTCAGGCTGGCCCTGAGCTCACTATGTAGCCCAGGCAAGCCATCGCGAACTCAGCAATCCTCCGGTCTCTGCCTCCCGAGTGCTGGGATTACAGGCATGAGTCACCAGTCCAGCATTGTATGTGGTTACCCGGATGAACTCAGGACCTCGAGTTTGCTAGGCAACTGCTGGAACCACTGAACTAAATCTTCAGCCTAGACATTTCTTTTTCAGTAAAGGACATGAGAGTTCTGGCTCCTAATTAGACCTTTAGAGACACCACCTGAAATAGAAGGGAAGGCCATCTTACCCGAACTCCTGTGATACAAAAAAAAAAAAAAAAAGTTCTTAATTATGTGAAAAGTTCTGATCATCTCCTACATCTTCTCTTGTGAAACCAACTGAACATGAAAGTGAATTTTGGGTGGAGGTAGCTAATCCGATTACCTGGATGATCTCTACTGACCAGTACCTTTAAGGATGACATTGCAAACTTCTGATTCGGGCTCCTTTCCTCTTACCGCTGTGGGAAATTGGCTTGGGGCAATCCGGTGTCAGTGGAACTCCAAGGATCCCACTTACTCTATGCTGACGTTTGCGGAAAGTGCTACAAATTTCTGTAGTGTTTGATAGGAGTAGGAAAGTTTTCTAGAATGTTTTTGTGTTTCTAAATTGCTGCTTTATAGACTTTTAGGATTTTTTTTTTTCCTGCCTGCTTCCATATTTCTTGCCTGCTATCTTCAGGTCAAAATTTTGACTCTATAAGGTAAAAAGCCAGGACCATCATCATTGTGTTGTTCCTGGGTAGATTTGAACTCCTTTGTTGCTTAGACTTTGTTTTCTAACTTTTAAAGTCACTATTATTGCTTTATTTCAAAGGTGCATAATTTTCACTTCCTTACTTCAGGACTCAGAAAACCTAGATAGAGTCCCTATTTCTGTCTGTTGACTGGGTTGTTCTAAACAGAATGTTTTTAATGGCTGATGATTTTATGAATGTAGGCAATTACTTTAATGCAATGGGTCTTTATTCCTTTACAAAAAACTTCACAAACTTTGATTTCCTTTGTGAGTGTGCACACAGGAAGATGAATAAAAAACCAGAAATTTCTGCCAATGACCAACACATTCCAAAAACTTGCTTCTTAAAAATTATATTGTTGGTTCTGGGGATTTAGCTCAAGTGGTACCGCATCAACCTTGGATGGACAAGGGCCCAAGTTCAATCCCCGGTACCACACACACACACAAAAAATTATATTGTTGCCAGCCTGAACCACAAAGCGAGACCCTGTCTCAAAAAATTTATATTGTTATTCCTAATAAATCCTCATTGCAATTTTTCTATCATATTTTAGTGCTATTCTGAGCAATGTCTATTTGGCCAGTATTCTTTTTAGACTCGTAGTTGAGATCATCAATGTTGTTTATCTTTTATTTTTAAGGTAATTTTCTTACCTTTTCTATTCTTTTGACACATTTGTTTTATTGCCTACAATGTAGAAACTTCATATGGAACTTGTTTTGTTTTCCAGTTAAATGAATGCCACAAGGTTATTCTCATTTCTTTCCTAAGGAATCAATATATGGTTTATGATGCTTTAATGAAGAGCAAATAAACTGAATGAGATTTTATATTATAAAGGGTTTATGATACTTTCAATATATTATGCTAGAAAATTTCATTTGTTATGTTTTTGAGTTATAATACAACAAAAGATTGCCCTGGATTATGTTAAAAGTTATTTTCTCCCAAAAAGAAAAACAAAACGTACACAATCTTTGAGTAAAGATATTTCTCTGAAATCACATTATGTTTGTAGTAATAGAATTAGAGCAATTAGCAAACTGCCCTAAGATAAAAAGAAAGGAATTTGGATGTTCATGTTTTTTCTTGTGCTTTTCTTAGCGTACTTCCTTTCCCTGGTGGTCACTGTGATGTTCAGTTGTCCTTCCCAATGACTGGAGGTTCATAAGGGAGATTTGTGGTTTTTGTCTCAGCTGGGTCCAGCATTTTCCTGCTGGACCATTACCTGGATATTTCTCTACTGTTCTGCAGGAAAAAAAAATGTGTTCTGCAAAAGCTGCTGCAGATTAAAAGCACAAGCCCCACCATCACCAAAATAGGAAATAAATTTAAAGACTAATTACCTATGGAATCCGGGCAGGAAGGACCATGAGTTAGTTCTTCAACCACGGGTCTCAGCAGAGTGGAATGAAGAGTTAGGCAGAAAGGGGGAAGGGGCTTGACAATAGCAGTTTAGAGAAAGGGAAAAGGTGAAGGTCACTAAGTTCCAGTGAAAAGGGTGCAATGGCAGTTTTAAAGGGAGCAGTGGGAAGGGGAGCCCATTCTTCCTGGGGTCAAACTAATTCTTAATTTCTTATCGTTGGCAACATTCTTTACACTTTGGGCATCATGCACAGCTGTGATTAGAGGAACTGAGCCCTACTTCTGAAATGTTATACTTGTGTCACAAATGGCAACACAAAAATTTAAGAATCAGGGGCCAGAGATTTAGCTCAAGCAGTACCATGCCTAACTTGGAAGCACAAGGGCCCAATTTTATCTGAAGTACCTCAAAAAAAATTAACTACCTATGGACATGCAGTAATTATTGGTTTTCCCATTAAATCATAAATTATTCAAATGAGATTTACTGAGTATTAAATATATCTACCTCATCTGAGGTCAGCATGAATAAACTTTTGATATTATAAGTAGATAACTACAATGTGAAACATCTTAAATTTTGAAAAAAAGAACTTATCTAGCCACAAATGATTAAGGTTTCTCTGTTCTTATTTTAAGGATGACCTTAATAAAAGTAAATGCTTGTCTCCATGAAGTTTAATTTTGAAAAATTACATTAGAATGTTTTCTTTTCTACCTTCTGTCCTTATGTAATTATACTTTTACATTCTGAATTTTGACTTTAACAAGATTTTGCAATAAGACTTTAAAATACTATTGTTTGGCCAGGTGTGGTGGCTCATACCTGTCATCCCAGCACTCGGGAGGCAGAGACAGGAGGATTGCTGAGTTCGAAGCTTGCCTAGGCTACATAGTGAGCTCAGAGCCAGCCTGAACTACAAAGCAAGACCCTGTCTCAAAATAAAATAAAATACTACTGTTGAATTTGTAATAAAATGTGTTCTTATATTTTAAAAATACACACCAACTTAATATCTTTTTGATCATTTTAATCTCAAACATTGTACTTAGTACCTTAAATGTGATACTTTACTTCTTACAAGAATCCTGAAACAGCTGGCTGTTTTACTGAAAACACCACAGGTTTCTGTAGTTTAAGCAACTTGACAAATCTTAAACAACTAGAAACTCTTTTAAGATTCTAACCCATATCTGTTTATCCCACACTCTCCAGCTTTAAACATTCTAATATATTGCCTAGTGTCAGTCAAAATGAATTACTGCAGGATTCCGTTAAGTCAATTTCAAAGTATTCTCTCAAATGTAGGAAAATGAAGTCTAGAATATTAGACACAGTTATAGTTTGTCCTTCAGCACAGGTTAGCATCTAATTTACCACGGGTCATGTAAAATATCTAGAAATAAAAACCAACCTAGAGCTATAAAATAAAAAAAGTGACCTTTAAAATCCAATATTGGAGACAAACAACTTTTGCCTCTGGGGGATGTTGAAGGACAAAAAAGGGATCGGAAAGTTCACTCCTGATTCCAGATTTTATATGTATTTCTAGCCAAGAAAGCATTCCATAGGCTCAAAGGCTTAAAATGCATTTTCTTTATTTCTGAAACTAGACAAAATTTAAAAAAGGAAACCAAAATAGATTTTCTTTAGAAATAAGCAGCTTTTAATGCTCATGATGATCTCACAGAAAGATCAATATGATGAACTCTCATATTGTCTTGCTTTTAATTCTTTCTGTAATTCTCCCATTGTCTGAAACAAAGCAAAATGTGTTTCAAGACAAAAACCATTAAAATTATAAGAAATATAATTAAAGAAACACTTGATGGCAGTATAATTAAAATACACGGAGAAATTGGTGCCTATTCTTTGACTCCTAATTCAGTTCACACAGTCAGCTGTATTTTCCACAGAGACACTGAGATTATTTAAGAGAGGAGAGAGTGCATGGTTCTTCAAATTATCTCAGCACGCCAAGACAGATCTCCGGACAGTACTGCTTAGAAACTCATACTAATGAAAATATTAAAATTATTGCGAGGATGTATTTCAGGGGTAAATCTTGAAAAGTACCACTGAGGAAGACTGCGGTGAAGGCCAGGAATGCGCATACTTAGCAAATAGGAAACAACTTTTTATGCAGGTGATAAAGGGTCACACCTGAAAAAAGACCCCACTAGCGTAGGGAATAGGGGCACATTTTCCTTTGACTGGTTGAGCAAACTTTGGGACAGGAAGCACTTGATTTTCAATTGTTTTTATGTGATTGTTTTTTTCAGTACTTAGAATTAAGCCAGACCTGACGCATGCGAGGCAATTTCCCTGGTGCTACATTCCCAGGCCTATTTGTTTTTTGAATTGGAGAAATTTCATGTTATAGAGATAAAACCACATCAAGAGATCTGCAGCAGTGCTTCCACTAGGTTGTAGTGAAATGAAAATGGTCTCACTTTGATTTCTAATAACTGTAGATACGCTTAGTGAGTGTGATTATAAGAAAAATACAAAAATTTATGTCCCCACGTTATTAGACGTTATTAGAAACATGCTAATTATTGCGTTTAGCACAGCTTTTGCTTTCAGCATTATATCACTGTTTAAATATTTTGCTAAAAGTCACCACCAGAGTAACTGAGAACAAATTAAGACCTGTTCTAAAATATTGTAGTGGATAACATATTTTACTATTTTACCATTCCTTCTGAAAAATAAACTCTTCTCTAAAACCCCTGACTGTAACCAAAACTTTTATAATAAAATGTTTTACTATTTCCCATTAAAATATTATCTGTTCCTTAAACTTTGACCAGTTCTACTATCATAAAAATTGAAACCTATTTTACTGTGACTTTTTGCTGTTGTTCTTGTTGTTTGTTTTGTTGTTGTTGTTTGAATTACGGTCTTACTATGTAGCCTAGGATGGCTATGAGCTCATAGTGATCCTTCTGCCTCTGCCTTTTGAATGTCGGGGTTCGAAGTATATACCACCAACCTGGCATATGACACTGAAAGAAAATGAGCAAAATACTAGAAAAAGAAATCTTTCTTTGCCTCACTATTATTTTGTTGTGCTCTTTAAGTTTTGACTAAAGATATTTGTTGGTCATTAAAATGTAAATCAGGAGAGATGACAGTTTATAATTTGAAGACTGCATTACTGAAATTTCAGCTGTATGCTGAAAATGCTAGCTTCTTATTTCTTTGTACAATAAATCAAGTGATATCTATACAAATTCGATGTGCTAGATGTTTTCTATATAATATCTTTCTCATTTTTCACAACATCCCATAAAGTAAGGGAAAAGTACCATTTTTCACAGAATGAAGCAAATTGGGTAAACTCCAAGTTAAGTAAATGGTCCAAGATCACGTAGCTGGTGGCAAATGGGAGTGCAGTCCAGACCAGAATGATTTCAGTTTACACATCAGAATAGTACAAAAGGCAATGAGGGACAGAATATTTAAATAAAATAGGATCTCATGTAATACGATAGTTTTTAGTGGAAGTAATTGCTGAATATTAAATATATTAAACCTTCTAGTAGGGGTTTGATGTGATGCATACTTTACTTCAGTCTCTAAAGTTTGAAATAAAATTGGAAGTAGGATTCATAACAATTCTTAGCACTTCATATGTACATGAGTAACACAGATTGTGTCAGGTTAGTGAATTGTGAATGTGACTGTTGTGAGTATTCTGATTTAATGGTGTGATCTTGATGTTCTTCGTTTCTAACCAGCTCACCTGTGATCTGACGTGCCTGGTGTCTGATCAGTGTTGCGTAGCAATGATCTGAGATACCTTAATGTAACTGCATGGGAATAAAATAGTATTGATTTTATGAAAGTAAAATAGAATTGATTTTAACAAAAATATGGGTTCTGATTTTGACATATTAGTGAAATTAAGTACACATACAGTACTTGGTTTTGAAGTTGCATATCTAGATACATTTCCTGGAAAAATTGACTACATGTGCCATAATTTTCATAGCAATATTTTTACCCTTGCCAGTTCTATAATTATGGTAGCAGATATATTTTAATATACATATTTTATGATTAATCCACATGTTTTAAAATTATTAATAATTATATGAATCCATGAACAATGACAAATTTCACAAACATTCAACAAAATAAGCAAGTTATAGATTACATATTGTCTGAAAAGATAAATGTAAAAATAAAGTTTTGAAACTACACTGATTTGTGAACACGTACAGTTGATCACTGCTATTCATGGTGACTATATTCTCTATACTTCCCTACAGACACTGAATTAGAAATTGTCAAGTATTGCCCATAAGGCAACTGGAGAGCTAAATTCTTATCAACTTCTGGTCAACATATTTTGTAAATAAATCAATAAATAATTTTAAATGAACTAATACATAATTGTTATTAATATTTTCTTATATATGGTTGGTTCATTACCACTGAACACTCCGTCACCAGCTCTATAACTCATGGGAAAACAAATCTAACACACACTGCTCTATGACTCCCAGCACAGCTTTCTTACCCTGAAGAACACCAAACACCCTCGCAACGTTCTCCTTGGGTCATTTCAGGCAGTGACATCACCAACAAAGCCAAAGCCATCACCACCAAAGCCAAAGGCTGAAAACAGGACTAAGTAGGCCTTGAAAAGAACACCTGTTTCCTGAAACAAGAAGTCAGAACAGTAGTTTGTCCAAATTCACCCAGAAATGTGTAAGGCCTCTCAGAATTCTCAATACTCTGTGAACACCTCTGGTTGATCACAAAAGCACTGTGAGTGGACTCGAGAATAATACGTTTGAGCAAGTGGACAAATTTGTAGATAGGAATCAGGGAGAAAAGAGGGCAATTATCCAGGAACACCAAAAATCAGTGTTTACAGGATAAGGAAGTCTCTGCCTCTGAAGACACTGAGATCTGGAGAGGTATCAGGGAGTCCTGGGAATATAAAATGTTTGAAACTCTGGTAGGTTAAGCACTCTTTTATATACTGGTATTAAAATGTGAAAATATATTTTATGTCATTCTGCATGTATGACATTAAAGCAAAGTATATCAATACATAAAGCCTGTAGACAAAAGCAGCATACTACTCCACTGTAATCACTCCTCTGGTAGAAATCTTTTCCTAAATTTAAAGTTTAAATTCCTGTTTTCCTATCTGACACTTTTATGTAAATGAATTTAACTGTTTAATTCTATGCCAGTTAAGCACTAGAATGTGTTTTTGGGTGCTTGTTATTTTTAGCTGATAAATCATTTAGCTTGGTGAATTCTATGAAAAACTATTTGTTTTCCAGTTCATAAACAAAGGCTTATTTGTTAAGGTTAGATTTTTTTTTGTATATATGTTGGGTGCTATTGTTTTGTACTTTGTCTGAAACCATATTAACATTTTTTAAGCTTTGTGGTCTTTGATAAATAGTATACTGTCATTATTGTAATCTTGTCTTCTGGAAAATGTTTTCTAACTTACTTTTTATTTATACTGACTGACTCATGCTATATAACAAAACATATAAGACCAATACAAATCTGCACATTAAATGATGACATTGCATTAATTGTGAAATATACAATTATAGTTATTAATAGTTTAAAAAATATGCATCTGAAAATAAATATAACAATATTTTCCATGTTGAATTCTAAATATATTTTATTTATAATAGTTTAGGTATTCATTAAATCTATGATTTTTAAAAAAATATTAGCAGAGCATGGTAGCTCACGCCTGTAATTCCAGCACTTGGGAGACAGAGGCAGGAGGATTGCTGAGTTTGAGGCTTGACTGGGTCACATAATGAGCTCAGGGCCACCCTGAACTACAAAGTGAGACCCTTTCGCAGGGGAAAAAAAAAAACATTTTAGGGTTCCCTTTTTGAAAGGTGTTTTACAATTCTCTATATTCCAGCCTTTATACCTCTCATTAAAAAAAATTTAGACACTCTTCTAGGTGCAGTATATTCTTAAAAGATTATTTCTGGTTACTTGTATAACTGTCTAATACTTTCAAAGATTATTGTGTTTTCATTATACTTTTACATCAGATTTTTTCAGATGTAAGATGATACTATTGATTTTCTACTTCTAATGGCACTTTAGCTGCTTGGATTACTTTTGCTTGCTCTTGAAGCTTTTGGGCTCTGTAAGTATATGATGCTATTATCTACAAATAATGATAATCTGATATCTTTCCTACATTTATGGTCTTTATTTTTATTCTGTAACTTAATGCATTTATTGTCAGATACGTTTTATCCCCCTCAGAATGATTATTCTCTGTTGTTTTTCAAATCAATGCTGTTTCTTCTCACCATTGGTACAGTTGTACTTACATTACCAGAAGGAGAGATGATGTGCTTTCAAGTGTCATCTCTGCATTTTCTTTTATGAATCTGTAACCAGAGGAGATGTGCTTTTGCAAGATGTACACTGCTGTCTTCCAAAAATGTTCTAAAACCTTGTCATGGGTTTTTAACTGCCTACAAAATCTTTCAAATTTTTCCTAGCCACTTCCACTAATTTGCCCCAACTTTCAATTCTTTCTAATCACAAAACGGATAATGTGTATCTGTATAAACCAGACCAGAAAAAAGTAACATGAGATGAAAAATTGTGGTACTTACTTTGGAATCCAAACTTCCTTGAAAAAGGTTTTATTGAAAAAGGTTTTTACCATTCCTTAAAAAAGGGTACTTTTTTTTTTTTTTGAGACAGGGTCTCACTTTGTAGTTCAGGCTGGCCCTGAGCTCACTATGTAGCCCAGGCAAGCCTACACATACATATACAATACATACACACACACACACACACACACAGGCAAACATGTGCATCTTTATGTCTATGCCTTAACAAGAAAGAAAATAACCTAACAAAGAAAGCAGGTTACAATTTTGAGTAAAATACTTAATAAGATTTAAATTTATGTATTGGTACACATGCTCCCTTCTACTTAGGATCTGAATAATCATGAATTTGATTTTATAAATTTCTACAAAGAGTGTAATACTGTTTTGTTTCTTAAAAGTTGAAGCTGGGAAAGAGTTCTAAGCAGAGAATCTTGTAAATAAAACTAGTGGACTAACCTGTCATAATAGTCACCAACAGTTTGCTCCATCAGTATCTGTGACAGCGGAGTAGCATCTGCAGATGCTGAAACACAAAGAGCCTCGGTACCACACTGGGGTAATGGTTTTCAGCAATAATTATAACAATGTGATTTATGGAATGATATTTTTTACTTTTATTTTGAAAATCCCTTTGTAATTTTGAACGAAGTGACATATATGCATGAAAGCTTTTTGTCATGAATCATTTTACAGACTTTCTACTATAAATTGAAGATGTTGAATTCGGTGCCATTATTCCACTTTTAAATATCTAAACTTACTGTTTCTGTAAGTAAAGGATTCTGATCCTGATTCTGTTTCTTCAGTTTCACCTGTCTTGTAACCTATCATTCCTTGAAGAATATGTACCTAAATCAAATTTAGGCCAAAAAACCACACTGAAATCTTTTTTTTTTTTTTTTTTTTTTTTTTTTTTTTTTGCTTTTTGAGACAGGGTCTCGCTTTTTGTAGTTCAGGCTGGCCCTGAGCTCACTATGGTGCCCAGGCAAGCCTCCGCAAACTCAGCAATCCTCCTGTCTCTGCCTCCCGAGTGCTGAAAAACCACACTGAAATCTTAATCTTGATTACAAACTCTAGTGTAAACCGCTCATGAACTCCCAAGCCACAGATGCCCACTAAGACTATTCTAGAGACTGGAGTGACCAGCGAGAGGTGACCCCATTTCTGTTCTCAGTCTCCACTGCATGTTCCCTCTTCTCCCTCTCAACTCTCTAGAAACATGATAAATGGATTTGACCTCACATACAGCTAGCTTAACAA